>OZ023323.1:32834031-32966531 GCA_964007375.1 Ophion obscuratus
CGTCTACGCTTGAACGGTTATTCGAATCTGTTGCGTATTGTCCTCATTTCTCATCGACATCCTGTTAAATATGTAATAAACATACAAAAGGGCTCGTTCCTCGATCTCGTGGCAATTTGCTTCGCAACCGCTAGCCCGAGGCTTTTTTATTTTGCGCTTCTTTGTTGAAAATTGATGGTATTTAAGTTCGCATCGTTGGACTGCAAACAAAATATATTTTTATTCGTATTGCCGATTTTTTTCTTCACATTTAGACCACAAAAGTCACTTAGACATTTTCGAGGATGCTTATTCAACATCGATAAACAATACTTGTAAGAAAATGATTTTAGATAATGATGAAAACGGAAAATTGTTTTAATTAAGGAGAATTTTCGTTGCACTCCAACGATGCAAACTTCAGCACCATGAAAACTGAGATTTTTAAATGAACATCACGTTGCATTGAATTATTATTATTATTATTCGGGCGATACTGATTGGAAGCAAATTATAATCGATTATGCTTAATCTATCTTACGAACAGGTCGACCTTAGGCAGCGCCAGCTACGTGCTTCATGGCACTTGTTTCTCTACACCTGTTTTCTTATCCTTTTTCAATATTAATAACTCAAGAATATACCTTTGCCTTTAAGCTAGCACCTAATGAATTATTCGATTCCTTTGCATTCCATTCGATAATAGTTTTACGATGTTAGCAATGACAGATTCGTCGTGATAAAATATTCTCTCTCTCTATTTTATATATATATATATATATATATATATATATATATATATATATATATATATATATATATATATATAAGATAAAGATATAAGCCAGAACGAGGCACAGGTGAGATTTCGAGAACGCTTTTTTTCAACGCCTACGTAGGCACTCGCGCACACCGGACCACGTATTTCTCCCATAATACTTTCGGGTATTCTCTGAACGCAACGACGAGAGATACAGAGAGTAAGGAAGAGCAAGAGAGCGAGAAAAAAACAAGACTCGTGTGAATATAATAAATGTATTCCACCGCGTATACAGCGTCGAGAGTCGCCATGTAACGAATTCTTTTGCGGCAAAAGCCGCTCTTCTCTCTCTCTCTCTCTCTCTCTCTCTCTCTCTCTCTCTCTCTTTCGCTCTCTCTGTCGTTCTCTTCTGGCCGCGTAACGAGGAGTTCTCAGCCAGAGTAGTATCTTCGCGTAGGCGGTCGCGGTTGCTTTCCACAGAGCGGCCACAGGTGTTTTCCCGCGTAATGGACGCGTCGATCTTGCCCGGCGATATTTTATCCGCGCCTTTTTCCCCCCGTGAGAGTGTGCCGCGGCACTCTTTAGAAAGTTCGTACTGCGCGCGGATAAGTGTGTGCGTGCACAGTAGATCGAGCCGGGCCACGGGAATTTTCTCAATCAATTTCTCATAGACGCAGATTAATTGATTCGGTTTTTTTTTTTTATTAATCAAGGCGTGTCCTTTAGGCATAATTCGCAATGGTGTTACTCGCTTCTCTTTTTTATTTTTAACTCTTTTTTGCGGCGCTGACTAATGAACAGAGACGAAAAAATAGCGAAGTCGATCATCGGAATGGAAACTTAATCGATACACAGCACTTTATTGGAAATGTGGAGACTTTGTTTTTTTTTTTTTTTTTTTTTTCAATTCGGAAGATACACTCGTCCGAGGTGCGAGAACCTCCAGACGTTTCCTTTTCGCTTCCGTCAGGAGGGAAAGGCGAGATCATCCCTTCGGGAAAATGCGAAGACTCCGCGACAGTCTCGAGGCTCCCAGGAGCGCAGAATCTCCGAAGAGGATATTCTATTCCCCTGGAGCTAACTAATCCCCTAGTTGAGGGAGAACTGCTCGAACGAGAAGAAAAAAAGGTAAACAAATGGATGGTGGATAAAAAAAAATGGTCGCTACGCGTGTGCGAAAAGAACGGACGGATACGGAATCGCCGCCGACGAATCCGTCGCGGCGATTCCGTCACAGGCGAGCGAGACTAACGAGGAGCTCTCGAACGGAGTCTCTTGGATTTTACGTAGCTGCGAATAGGCAGGGGTGGCTCGGCGAAGCGCGAAATGGGCGATCGCCCAACCAGTGGGTTCATCTGTAACAAAAAAAAAGGGTGTTGCGGAGGTTAAGGCAGCGAGGCCAAAAAAGAGACGACCGTTGCGCCCCCGCGGCGAAGTCACCCCTGCGGGGTTGGGCGACGCAAGAGAGGGTGGTCGGTTTGTGGGTGAGGACGACGAACGAGGAGGCACGCGAGCGAGAGGGAAAAGCACCGGACTCGCTCGTGTCCGTTGCTAGGGGTTGTTTGTCGACCTTGACCGTGAATCCACCCTCCGATGGGAAAACTCTGTATGATCGTCTCGCTAACAACTCGGCGAGGTTTCTCCAGCGACGAGGAATGCTCACGAGAACACCCACACGAGAGAGCCCTCTCTCTCTCTCTCTCGCCGTGCACAGACATTGGCAGAGGCAATCGATATTGAGCAGCGTCGCGTGTGCATACACTCAACCCCAACCTGCCTTGACACAATGCATTTTAAAACTTTCCCTCGCACATCGTTATTTCCTCACGAGCACGCTTTTTTATCGTTCGAACCGCCACGAGGCTTTGATCACTTCTTTCTTCTCCCGGTATAAATTGTGCATAACCCCTTTATTTATTTTTACTCTCTCAGTATCTTATTATTATTACTTTGGCTTAAGGGGTTAGGCCACAGTAACGGGTATAGAATCATGTGCGAAATTAACCATTTTTTTCGCTTGAAAAAGTGATTTACTCATAAAATTAATTACACATCTATTTAATATGAATATGAAGTTTATCGAAAAAATTTATCTTTTTTTTTTCGATGTACAAAATGGCCGACTACTCGAACTTCTCGAAACAGCTTTTTTCCAATTGGCGTGACAAATAACTTCAACAATTTTCACTCGATTTACTTCAAATTTAAAAGTTATGTTCCTAATTGCATTTTGCGGTGAAGTACGTAGGGAATTTCTGATTCATCGATAACTTTTCATTTTATGAGCAGTTTATAAGCAGTCGTAACGAAATTTTTCACTGAAAATTCATTTGTTAAGGTAGTACGAGCGCGCAATTTTGTTTTCTATACATTTTGTTCAAATTTTAACCAGACATTGTTCATATCATTATACATGTTTGAGTAAAATTTCAGAACAGTCGACTATTTAGATTGGAAGATAATGGGTTTTAAAATTGCAACTTTTAACACTGCAGGGTCTGCATTGAAATTTAGACAGAATAATTTTCCATAAAAAAATCTTTGTCCCCTATAATAAGAAGACATATGCCAACACCACGGAACAGTATTGTTCAATATTTCGAGAAAAAAAATAATTATCGTATTCCTGAAGTTAAAAATGTTGTCATAAAAAATATTTGCATTACAAATATTAATATTTTATATTGTTTATGTTATCTTCATTAACGAATAAAAGTGTTGATTTATTCATAAGTAATTAAAAAATTTGTTCGATTAAAAATTACTTCCAAATAAAAAATTGTGTTGCAGTATTATTTTAAATATGCCGCGCAAACTCACGTCATTGGATACGTGGAACGATACGGTGTTGCCATATGTCTTCTTATTATAGGCGACAACTATTTTTTACGGAAAATTATTCTGTCTAAATTTCAATGCAGACCCTGCAGGGTTAAAAGTTGCAATTTTAAAACCAATTATCTCCCAATCTAAATAGTCGACTGTTCTGAAATTTCACTCAAACATGCATAATGATATGAACAATGTCTGGTTAAAATTTGAACAAAATGTATGGAAATCAAGATTGCACGCTCCTACTACCTTAAGTTCAAATACCTTCAACTTTTGAATAAAACAATATTTTTTAAATTCCATACGTACTTTTCTAGGTATTCTAATGTAGATCGACAAGAATTTTTGTTTTTTGTTCTAGGTAAAGAATTGTGGACGCTAAATGTCACACCGCGGTGTGCCAAACAAAAAAGATAACAAAAGAAAATATTAGTATTCGGCCATTTTTTACATAAAAAAATTATATATATATATATATTTTCTAACAGCTCGATATTTATACTACATAGATGTCTAATTAATTTTATGAGAGAATCACTTTTTCATACGAGAAAAAAAAATGGTTAAATGCGCACATGATTTTACACCCGTTACTGTGGCCTAATCCCTTAATATTGTTTTGAAATTAATCGCCTAGAGAAAGGCGAATACGATGATTTAATGACGTTGAACTTTGCATCGTTGAGATGGAACGGAATTTTATTTTTTTCCATTACTCAAATTGGTAATTCGGAAGTGGGGCTGCTAGAATCAAGCTAATTTTTTTCCTTAAGTTTGTTTGGATTTAATATACACATATTAAACCATTCAAACAAAAATTGGCCTCATTCTAGCAGGAGCCCCACTTCCGAATATTTACCCTAAAATTTTTATTCTTATTAGAAGAGCACGACCTCAATTTGTAAAAAAAGAAAGCTTTGGGCAACGATCAAAATAAGGAAATGAAAATAAATAAAATATATCGTTGCATTCCAATGATGCAGACACCAACGTCATATGATATCATCCCCCTGGAACAAATTCAATTCTTCCAAATTATCGACTTGCACTTGCCGCGTCGAATTTCGTTTTCAAGGATGCACGAGTGGAGAAAAGAAGGCTGAGAGAGAGAGAGAGAGAGAGAGAGAGAGAGAGAGAGAGAGAGAGAAAGTGCCAAAGAGAGAAAACAGATTTATTATTTAGCTTTCGCACTCCTGGGACACGTGGAGAACTTTTTACGCAGTGAATATATGTCACGATAACAACGTGATACGTGGGGAAAGCTGATGCGTAGATTCTTCGAGGGTACGTTGCGTCGATGAGGGTGCGTTGCCGACCGCCCTAAACCTATCCGCGATAGTGACCCCCCCCCCAACCTCTCGTTGGCGTTTCGCACTACCCCATTACTCACGAGTTGATGGCAACGAGGCTGTGTCGATATAGGTCAGGGGATGCGCGTGGCGAGTATCGATCGGACTGCTCTCACCTAGGCTGCCTTGCGAGTTCAAGTTCGAGGTTGTTATAGTACGGTCCTCGATGTCGTACCCCCCACTCCTTACTTGATGCATATATATATTTTCCCCAGTGCCTCGTGGCGAGGCTTTTGCCCCCCGCGAGCTGCAAACTTCACGAGCTCAATCTCAATCCTCGTCTCCATGCAAGCACGTGTAGCCAATCCTCTGGGCGAGCAACTCGAGAATGATGGCGATAAAAATTGGATGCATTTTTACGTCGTTCGTTCTGAGCCATAGAAAATATTTGAACACTTTTTAATTTGCAATACTTTATGCAAGTATGAATCGAAATATTTAATAATAAGAATTATAGCATTTTTATTCGCAATAATTTTGCATTCACTTGCTTGCCTCGTTGAAATTGAAAATTCTTTTCATCGTTATCCAAAATCGTATTTTGCAGATTCAGGTTGTAGATCGCTGAATGGAAATTGCAAAAAAAGTTCGCGTGATTTTTGTAGGTCAAATCTTCCAAAGGAAACTCGGGGGAAGAAAATAATTTTCTTTGCCTTGCAACGAGGCAAACTTTATTCATTTCACTGAAAAATGTGACTCGGGCTGACTAGACTCGTCATTGGGGGATAGCAGCGAATTGTTCGGTGAAAAAATAGAATGTTAGGCTAGGAAAATCATGCCAACGTTCTTGCATATTTTTATCACCGATTTACGTTCTCAAGGTGTAAAAAACATTGCGAATAGCAATCAAAATGAAGCAATTAAAAAATAATCGTTGCATTTAAACTATGCAAACTTCAACGTCATGTTAATTTAGAAATTAGTTATTCTGCCGGAATAAAAAATTCTTGGTTTAATCGAACACTTTGGCATTTCGTCTTCACGGCACGTACAAAGTCAACATAACCTCACAAATGTTTAAACCGAGTTTTCTCGTAGATGGTTAAGTTTTCTAAGGAAATCAAAGCTCTGAGGAAGGAAAGGCTTTGGAAAATTCCCTGACGCAGAGCTTGACGATTTTCTTCTGCCCTTAATATTATTCATCTCTGAGAAATCTTCGTTCGAAAATTACAGCCATCACTCTCGCACGCATAGGTCACGTGGTACATCTTCCACTTGATCTTGAAGTGCGGTGCTGAAGTTTCTATCGTTGGAATGCAACGAATTTTTTCTTCTATTTCTTCATTTCCTATGTAATAAAAAATGGCAACACTTTTGCTCCAATGAACTTGAACATATTCAACTGCGGGTAAAAAGATAATTAACCCTTTTAAATTAGAAAACACAACCACGATTACGCCATTTGCAACTAATATCAATGAAATATAACAATCATTCTACGATAATTTAAATATAAAGATAAAACGGAAGAGCAACTTCGTACTTCGAAAAAAAAAAACTGAAATAAAAAACAAAAAAATACTCGCGTGACGCGTGCAGGTGGTCGACGAGTCGCGGGCGCGCGTGTGTGGCTCCGATGTGAGAAAATGCAATGCGGTTGAAAGTAAAAGACGCCCGGCTAATGAGACGTTCTTCGGATATGAGGAAGCCGAAGAACCCGGAGGAGAGAAAAAGAGAGACACCAAAACGGGACAAAAAAAACCAAGAAACGAAAGCGCGGGGAGAAGAAAGGCTTCGGCGGTGGCGCGCCGAGAGGAAACGCATAAAAATAATACATTCTCGTATCGTGATATACGCGTTATAGTCTCTGCGGGAAAATCTACGTTTTTCTCGACTATTTCGTGTGTGTCCTCTGAAAATCGATTTTTAACGGAGGTCCTTGGTCGCTCCCGAGCGATGCTTTGAGAATTATCGAACTATCAGATCGCAGTCTCTCTCCGTCTCTTTTTCTCGGCTCGCTTCTTCTTGGCCACAAAAGATGTCACCGAAGAGGGACCGAGACTCGGTCCAAGGTTCTTATAGTCGGCAAGCACCTGTTACCTGAGAGAAGAACAGGAGAAAGAGAAACTTGACGATGCGCGCGAAACTGTTTTCTCCCCGTGATAAAGATTTCTATATATATATATATATATATATATATATATATATATATATATATTGAAATAATATTTTAATATTATTATAATATTACGTAATATTTTATTATACAATCATATTTTTATACAATTATAACAATATTTTTATTTCGATTTCAGAAAAGTGTTAAATTGGGAAGGGTAATACGTGAAAATCCGCAAGAGTGTACGTTGGAATTCAGTGAAAAAAATTATAACAAATTTATATTGAAAAAGGAGTAAAGTTTTCGAATAATTCTTACTATCTGCCAATATATGTACATGAAATATCAATATATTTAATATATATGAACAGATCTATTGAATATTTATATTAAAACTTGTAATATCAAAATTATTAAAAGTAAAATATTAAATGTATATAGAAAAAAGGAAAAGTTTCTTCAATAATTGGAAATATCTATAAAGATGTGTATATCGATGCGTGCACATGTATATATATATATATATATATATATATATATATATATATATATATATATATATAGAGCTGAACGAGCAATAAGCATAAGCTAGCCAGCGTGGCGTCTCCGTTCTCTCTTGTTTGTACAGAAAATATACACCTCCGTATGACACTGCTCGCCTCGTCGTTTCGTCCCTCCCGTCACCAAACTCGCGAAAATCACGACTTTCTACGGCGACGAAACAACTTGTCCTCGTATATACGAATACAAAACCAAGTTGATTCTCTGACATTTACGAGCCTGGTCCGTACGAGACGAGCCCTCGTCGCACTCACCCGTCACTTCTTCCTCCTCCGCTCTCCATCATCGTGTGTAGTATGAGGGCAGTCGCGGATGCACACACATACACATGCACAAACAAGTGTAGTCTGCATAAAAGTTGCGTTAAATTTGGTTCATTTTTAGGACTCCCTAGTCAATGGGAATTTGGTCATTTTCTCGCGTCACATTGGAGGACCTCGATCCTCTATTATTGCAAGCCTTGCGTTCAAAAGTAAAAAAAAAATTGAAAAAAAGATTCAATGAATGTTTCAAGCAAAATTGTCGCGAAATCATTAATATTGCACTTTATAAACTTTAGTATATACAAATATACTTATTTATTTTTATATCAATATCGTTACTTACGGTTTTTTACCTCGTAGCTTTATCCAAGGCATATTAAAACGATTAATCAAGTTCTCGTAGGCATCGATACACATTGTCATACTTAATCAGTTCCATTTCCATTTTTATTTTTATTATAGTTATTTATTATGTGCTTTGCATTTGACGTAACCGAACAGTTAATTTATTTTTATCGCATTTTCGATCGCACCGACATCATCTGCGATTGTATATATTGTATTTTCATTTTTATTAATATTTTTAGTTGCATTTTTTACATCATAGTATTATCCAAGGCGTATCAAAATGATTAATCAAGTTCTCATTTCTGTCATCGATGATACACATTAACATACTTAATTAGTTTCCATTTTTATTCTTATAATTATTTATTTTGTGCTTTAAATAACGTAACAGAACATCTTAATTTATCACATGTTGGATCGCACCGATCATCTGCGATGGTTATATTGTATTTTAATTTGTTTTTCTGTCTATTTCTCTTTTTACTTGCCTTTGCTGCTGTTATGGATACAAATTTTATAATTTTTTGTCATTAATTTGCATTTAGGCATAACTACGGCAAGAATAAATATAATCGATCAGTCAATTAATTAATCAATCTCTCTCTTCCATCTCTCTCATTCCTATGCTCGAATTCGCCGGTTCAAAAAACTCTACGCACCGGGCTACACTCCCCCACCTCGGAACACGTCACTCCGCTTCGGCAATTCGCCACGATGCAAAACCACCGACGTCCTATCGAGATAAGACCGCGTATACATAGTGCCGCAATCACCTCGAGATTTTCGATTTATCATGTGCGGACAACAAAACGAAAGTTCTCTCCCTCTCCTGTCCCTCTCTCTCTCTCTAACTTTATCCGTTCTCGCACTCTGCACATTTATTTTTCCATCAGCCACGAAGGATGCGGCTAACCAAATCCGGACTTCGTCGTCTTTCTCACCGAGTAAGGCTTTCTTATCCTCCTTGCCCACTTCTCGGAGCGTTCGATCTTGTTGGTCCGTATTTAATTTTCGAACGCATCTTGGACGGAAGAGAAAACGCCGAAGTTTGGTGCGCTAGACAGGTGGCGGGGGGGGGGGGGGGGGGGGAGTAGAAGACGACCGTGTGGGTGGATCAGATCGAGAAGGCTATGCGGACATTCCTTCGTGGGAGCCGTGAACAACGGGACGAGGGGGGAAAATAGAGGCGGTTGAGAACCTCGGAGGATTCACCTGCCGTGGCACGAAACGGTGGCCTGTTAATTACGTGTGCGCCGGTATAACTGCCTCTCAACGTCCCAAGCGGCCTGCTGATGCTCTCGGGACGTCTCTCAGCACAGCTTCAACTTTTACAAGCGTCGCCTCGCGTCGCTATATCTATACACGCACATTTATATTATACACGGTGCCCATAACTCCGGCAATTTTCAAGCCAGAGACAAACTCCCCCCGCGCACTCGTCTGCGATTGCGTGTTGCGAAAAAACTGAAGGTGACCCTCGTTTGACCTTGAGGGTAGGACAGGCAAAGGTAAGATCGTGTTATTTCCGCCTCGGAAAGGCCTGTGACTTTTGTGCGATTTTTTTTTTTCAATCGAAACTAACGTTTTCGAGATACTCACGCATCCCTTTGTCAGGGGACACCCTGTAGCGTGTACTTTGTTGACTGGAGTGTGCGAATCGTACACTTGGGAACCCTTCGCTGCTTCCCTCACTATCATCTCGGACGGTTTAGTATTTTAACGTTCTTTCTCCCTCCTCCGCCCCCCCCCTTTCGCTCTCTTTTCCTTTTTCGTCAACCGCCTCCGCGGATATCCCCCTACTCGTGGCCTCGTACGATCCGTTCGCAGGAGTCTCTCGATATAAAAGTTTTTTTGCCTCGGTCACGCAAGCGAGGGAGAGAGAGAGAGAGAGAGAGAGAGAGAGAGAGAGAGAGAGAGAGAGAGAGAGAGAGAGAGAGAGAGGGCGAGAGAGAGGGAGAGGTGCATCAGCTCGCGAGAACGCGAAGCCCCAAGACTTCCTTCCTTCTACGGGGGCGTCCTTATACTCGGAAACAAAACGACGACGACGACGGAGGCCAACTATCGCAACGAGAGCCTCTCATCGCCTGATTCGACGTTTTTGCGCTCGACTCGTTCGATATATTTTTCTTCCCTCTTCCCTCTCTCTCTCCCTCTCCCTCTCTTCCTCTGCATGCTTCTTCTCGCACCGAGATACATCGACGAGGGAAAAATCGCTTCGCGCATTCCTCGTGTCCTCGCGCGATTTTCTTTTCGAGCCAATATTCGGACTAATTAATCGTACTGTGGAAAACTAAGATCTTCGAGAATCGAACGACCGTTTCACTCCTCGACCAAACGAGGAAACGTCACGATTGGACAGCCCTCGCTTATTTGTGGACTGCAACTTTTTTCAATGTTCGCGACGGCCAATTGCAAAAATTCGGACAATTTCGCGTTGGGACGTAAATGCAGCAGGACATTCGAAAAAATGTCCGCAGGATTTTTACGCGTATAGAGAAATAAACGTTTAGTCAAAATTGAACAGAAAACATTTTTTTTTTAATATTACAATGTATGGGGTGGATCTAGATGAGAGAGGAAACGTTTCGAAATTTTGTTACTCGTGCTACAATGTATCATTTTTTTTCGCGCATCGAACAAATTCAAGGATTATACGATGATAATAATAATGATAATTATTATTGTTGTTGTGATTATTATTATTCTGGTCTCAAGAATAATCGAGCCTAACCCACTAGAGCAGCTGAATGTTTCACAGTGCCAACTGAGGATGTGTGTTGCTCGGGACAATAAAATCGGACAATAATAATAAATAATAATTATTATAATATTATAATAAAGTTATTTATAATTATATATAATCTATATTAACACTTCGTCTGCCTAGGGTTTTTTGGCACCTTCGGCCTGCCTAGGGGGGTCGTTGGCGTCCTGACGTTTTTTCACCCTGTTTAAGTGGGACTAAAAATCCGAAAAAATTCATGGAGTTTCTTTAAACCTTTAAGTTGAAGTATCGATCATAACATTATGAACAATTAAATTTTTTAATATATTTTTTTTTTAAAAATTGAAGAAAAACGGGGTCAATGCATTTGTTTACTCATAAAATCATAACTTTAAGACAAATTAAGATATCGAAACTTCCCAAAAAGAATATTAAAGGGGAAGATTGTCGCTTTCGAGAAAAAAATAAACCGCGTCCAATTTTTGTTCAATTAACCTTAAGTTTGGGACCTGAAAATTGGTAATAACTTAGTCGAAAATTTCGGAGTAAAAAGGCAATAAATGTGATAAAATCAATAATAACTCAATCGTTAAGTGTCACAATGTGTTTTTAGTGTAGGAAATAGAAAAAAAGTTTTATAAATACAAATGAAAAAAGAAAAAAAATTCCGAAGCGAGTTACACGAAGCATCCCGGGCAGATTGTGACCCTATGATCCTCGCAAATCGGTTTTTTGCACCTGACGCAACCATGTCCGAGATACTCATTTCGGAGTCCGCGCTCTCCTCATCTTCGATAACGGCCGCTTCGTTTTCGCTCTCTTCGCCGCCGAAATATACTACATCCCTACGGGGACGGAGTTCCCGTACAACGTCTTCGGCGGATCGTTGCGCCATTTTCACAAATCAACTAAAAAGAAAAATTTGAAAAAAAAAAAATTTGAAAAAAATCGAATTTTTTTTTTCGCGCCCAAATTTTTTGTGGCACTTTTATAGCCTCAATAAAGACTTTTAAGCGAAAAAACGAAAAAAAAATTACTTACGGTTTTGACAACCGCCGTCTGCCTAGGGGGGTCGTTTGCGTCCGGAACGAAAATCAATTGCTCCTTACAACAGCTGGGGAAGGACTGGAACAGCGCCACTTCTCAGGTCGGTCCTAGAGGGGCCTAACTTTTTTTACATAAGCCTAGCAGCGTCTCCCGTGAGCGGATTTAGGAGTTACACCGACATTTGATTTTCGCTCGGACGCAAACGACCCCCCTAGGCAGACGAAGTGTTAATAACTACCATATAATGCCAATGTACCGGAACAATAATAATTATTATTATTGATCCAGTCCTAAGGAAGATCGAGCATAATCCATCGGGGTAGGTGAACGTTTCTCAGTGCAAACTGAGAAAATGCATTGTCCGGGGCAATGAAATCGGATACTAATGTCAATAAAAATAAAAACAAAATAATGAAAATCATAATTCCTCGATGTGTTGAGAAACAATGTTTTCATTCGCGTGCTGTCAAGCGTTGACTCGATTTCGGCCGTCACAAGTCGAGATAAAACGTCAAGTCGAGCGTTTCTTTCCAATTGGGGAGAATATTGAATATTACAAGAAATTACGAAAATTCATCCGGTTTTCTTTTTCACAAACTCTACAAATGCACATACACATATATGGGGAAAGTACTTAATTTTTTTTTTTAAAGGAGTGGGTCGTCTTAATTTTTTTCTCACGTGCCTTTGATTACTGGGACATAAGGGTCGTTGAAATGACCTTTGTACAAACGTGCTGACATTTATCCGAAGGTAATTTTCAAGACGTGACGTATGGCTTCAAAATCACATTTCACCATGCATATGTATGTGTGCGCGTGTGTGAGAGAGACTACACCGAAGCGGCAAACAGTCAACGTCAACGATTACGAGATAAAGCTCTCGTCGTCCTACGCGCCGGTTCCTTCTGATCTTGACCGCGCGGCAACGACTCCCTCGGTTCTCTCTCTCGCTCTTTCCCGCTCTTCCTCTCGCCGTTGCGCTCTCCCGCGCCGAAAACGAGAGAGGCTCGGAGGCGAAGGACCTCGAAGAGTCTTTGACTCCCACGAGAATGTCCCTCGCGCTCCTTTCCTCACTTAGTGGCTTAAAGCGACTCTCACACGAATCGCACGACACCACGAACACTAACCTCGTCTCGTAAGAAACTTTCTCTCTCTCTCTCTCTCTCTCTCTCTCTCTCTCTCTCTCTCCCCTTCTCTCTCTCTCTTAGTCCCTCCTCGTTGAACGTATTTCTCGTTCCTTTTATTCGTTCCATCCTCCGAGTTTCACAGCAATATTAACCACCGCTTAATCCGGCAGAATTTTTTGCCCCGAACGTCCGAGAACTCCGAGAAGTTTCGTTCTTTTTTTTTTTCCAAGGATGAAATAAAATATTACGTAACGGATTGCCCCCCCGGGAGATTTATCGGTACGATGAGACACTTCTGTCCTTTTTTTTATTCCTCTATTTTATTCCTCGTAAGGCGGTATATCTATATTAACGCACGTGTGTGTGTGTGTTGGACGTGCGAGCGCTTTGAGGCCAAAAATGCGAGGGACGAGAGGCACCTGGATACTTCGCGAGGAGCGCTAATGCCTTTCGTTTGTTTCACGGGACGGTCACCAGCGCCTTCACTCGCGGAATTTCCGCCGGAATGCGACAGAAGAGACCGAGTTCCTGAATCCCAATTTTTTTTTTGCCCTTTCGCTTCTGCTACTCCCTCTCGATTCGTGCCCCTCTCTAGGATCAGCGAGATGTTTGAGAGGGAGAGAGAGAGACAGATTAGAAAGAATACGTGATCAATCAACGCGAGAACGAAATAAGCAAAATGAAATGTATTTTTTTTTGGCCGCGAACCATTTATCTTTCAATGACAAATTAATACAGAGCCCGGCACGGATGGTGAGTGAGCCTCAAATTTTCGAGTCGGGAGGCAGAGTCAGGTGTCGATTTTAATTTTCGAGGCTTTTAATATACCAATTGCCGAGACCTATCCGATTTGGAGAATCATAAAAACAGGGTTGTTACGCATATGGTTAATATGGGAAAATCGGGAAAAAGTCAGGGAATATTGGAAATTCTCTGGAATTTTCTCAGAAGTTACTTTTCGCACGAATTACGAAAAATGAAACTGACTTGGCAAAAAACTGAACAGTATAAAAATAAATATTTTTGTATATTTTTAATATTTTTACTATTCTTCATTACATAAAAAAAAGTTATGTCAGTGCCAAACATTGAACGTTTAAAAAGCTGAAAACTTAGTTACTGTAAAGTTCTACACATTTGCATTCGATCTGGCGATGCACAACCACAAAATTATTATTATAGATAAGTGTTTATATTTATTTTTTATTTATTGTCATCGGAATAAAAAATTCTGTTTATAATAAAGAATAAGTTCTGTATTTGCTTTTAATGTACTTTATTTACTTTACAATGTTGAATTTACTTTTCGAATTTCAGTTTTGTGAACATTTTATTTCAATTTTTAATTTTCCATATATTTGATCTTGAAAAAAAGATGTTATCTAGTTCAACATAATTTTGCAATAGTAGGATCGAATTGAGAATTTTCTTTTTTTTTTCATGTTGGTTAAAAATGTTTTTTTTTTTTTTTTTTTTCACAAAAATGATTCATTGCTATTTCTAGGTATATAATGTTTCCCGTATAGTTTGTAACGATTACAAATACTAGTATGGTTGAAAAGAGACTCAACTTGTGGTCTTTAACTTAAAAATATGTATATTTGATGAAAACAAAGTGTTCTTTATTTCACCCTAATCTGGGTCATATGTAAAACGTGTATGGAAAACCTGGAAAAGTCAGGGAATTCCTGAGTCAATAATGCGTAACAACTCTGAAAAAGAATTATACAAAGGCCGATCGAGAAGTAGATCAATACGACTAATTTTTTAAATTCAAATATTCGATCGTCATTCAAATTTGCATCGTTGGAGTACAATGAAATTTTCTTCCTCCAGATTGCAAATGTTTTTGTCAGCTCCGAGCCACGATGATTTTAAAATCTTCAGTCTAGACCTACACCCTCACTCTATCGAAAAATATTTTCCATAACAATAACAATTATGAGTGAAGGAAATAAAAAATAATTTCCGTTGCACTCCAACCATGCAAACTTCAAGAGCATAGATTCGGCAATTTTATATGAGGACGAAATTGGAATATTTTTTAGGGTCTTGAAGTTTGCACCGTTGGAATGCAACGAAATGTCTTTTTTTTTTCATTTCCTTATTTTCATTATTTCCAGGGTTTTATTTTATAGAATTTATTATTCTAAAGATCAAATATAAAAACAAATATTTTGTAAAATAATTTTAAAAAACGTAAAAAAATACGAAAAAGAATTTTCGTTGCGTTTCAACGATGCAAACTTCAAGACCATTATTTTTTGGTGGGTCGAAATGAAGATAAAAAAAATCGAATTGGCTCTCCAAGGGAAAAATCGTTAGTTTGGAAGGATACGATTAGAATTCCGCTTCTGACTGAGGCGATCGATTTTTTGGGGATTATCGTTTACTCGGGTTTTGTTTCTTAATTTTTTGGCACTAGGCGCTCGGCGGCTGACGAAGTCGTCATTGCCCACAGTCGGAAGGAATCCGGAGAACATCGTCGCATGAGACCAACGTTGCACTCTCTCTCTTTCTCTCCCTCTCTCTCTCCCTCTCTCCTCTCCGTACAACGTGGTCTTGCTCAGCGTGGAAGCGTCGTAATTTCCCGGTACACGCCGCGAAAAGCCATAACGCAATAATGTGCCGACTTTATGCGACAATTATCGCCAGGCAGGGCTCTCCACCTTACCTTCGAGAAGTAGCTCCTCTCCCTCTCTTCGTATGAGTAGGAGCGTAATGCCTCGTACATAGGTCCGACTGAATCATACGTTCTTGGAGGCCGGTGCAGGAGAGCCAACCAAGCACCGTGTACGCTCGCTGTGCAGCAGCGCTCGCCGCTGCCAGGGTGGGCGCACAGCGTGTGGCACCTGTCCGCGACTCGTTTTCCCCTTCGCGCACTTTTTACGCCATTACACCGGAGAACGGGAGAACGAAATACGGGACAGTGCCCGCTAATGCGTCGCTTCCTCATGATATTTGAGCCTACGTCCACGAAACTTGCCACTTGCTACCATTTTGTGTCAGCCTTGAAAAAATTCTCCCGGTCCGCGGACCACAGGGGAGCCCCTTAAGGGTGCATGAGAGTCTTGGAGAGACGGCTGTTAAAATCAAACGCATTGTTCGTTGGTTCCAAGCCTGTATGCGGAATTTGAGATCGATCGTCTAATTTACTTGAAGAATTGCCAAGACTTTCAACTTGCCGGGTATGATGAGAAAAAGCGTAATGGAATAATGGTATGGAATGTTTTTGATATTTTGCGTCCGTCAGTTATGTACAAAAGAAAGTTTTCGGAAAATATGACTGTCATTCGCTAGGTAATCGTAGTGTGAGTAGTCGTCACGCGATGAATTTTTAATATTAATTTAAATATTAACGCTTACTTGCCTCTGTGGAGTTCGAAGCAACCCCACCGCTTTTATTGTATTGTACAGAAGTGTGGTAAGTAAGGGTTAATATTATTTTGCATAAAATTAATCATAAAATGATAAAAAATTATTAATGTTAATGTTAATTTACGTAAAATTCATAATAGAATAATAATTAATTTTAATAACAGTAGAAAATTGTCTCATTCAGCTCTTCCATCATCCTTACCAAGCTGTATCTTTAAAAACGGAACAGTAATTTGAAAGAAAAAAAAACAGCAAACCTGCAAGAATGAATTTAAAAAAAAACAGCTTCTGCTGGAAACTTTAGTTTTTTCTACAATTCTTTTGTGTAAAAATCTAAAATTATTCATGAAAATATCATTCGATGAGTCCTTTCGAGTGAAATAATTGCCGTTACTGTAAATAATGAGATTGGGGAGAAAAAATGTAAAAAAGCGGTTAAAAAAAGCAAAATATGTAAGATATATTTGACGAGCATCAATCAGCCAAAATTTGCATAGTAAACACATTTCACGATATATATTTATTATTATTATATATTTATAAACATATTATATAATTTACAAATATTGATAGTCATCAGCGTTTGTAAAATGCCGTTTCGAAAGTAATCAAGTTTCAATTCATGTTACAATTATGCGCGTGCTTCAACGCTCGTTCCGGCACGCACATGACTGTTTTTCTTTTCCTACAGTGAGTCCTGTCTCGGGATATTATCGCGACGAATAACGAAGTCTATCGGATATTTTAATAACGCAAGGAGGACGAACAAAAAACCGCCTCGGGAGCGAGAGCATGTTGGGAAGATAATTAAAACGGGTTAATTCGAAGCAATTAAAATGGTCGCCTGTGTAGTTACTTACGAAATCAATTGTGAAGATATATATATATATACATATATATATATATATATATATATATATATATATATATATATATATATATATATATATATATATATATATATAGAGGATCGAGAGAACGTATCGTGCGTACGCGGTTGATCGGCTACGCCCACGCGATCGAATTTTCGCTCGGTCACCCTTCACGTATCGAGTCTTTTCTTTTGTCTCTACACACACGCGGGCACTTGTCGTACACGGACCGCGCGCTCGTATCTTTATATTATTAAAAGTCTTTCGACTTGGTAAAAAGCGTGCAAACGCTTCGGGCACTACGTACACGCTAGGTATCTTTAAATCGATTTCGAATTTATTCCCGTCTGCTTGTACAGATCGTTGAACTGGACTCGATAAAAGGACCAAAGGAATAAAATATTGAAAAAAATGGAATCTTAAGGTAGTAAACCGGCAATGAATTTCTTCTTGTCGTCTCCTGGATTGAAAGAAAATTCTTTTTAATTCGTAAAAATTGCAATTCGAAGCAGCTTGACATGTCAGTATCGAAACTCTTGCGAACTCACAAGCGGGACGATTATGTCGCGAGGTCTCGCTCTGATTGCTCACAGCGGGAGAAAAAGAAGTGAGGTATTCGTTGAATTATTCGTGAGGATCGAAAGAAAAGCCAAGAGCCATTGTATCAGCGAATGCAGCAGGAGGAAAGGAATATCGGGAGAATTCCATACCGTGTTGGCCGATCTCGCGTTTTGCGCTGAAAACTCTAAAGGCGCGAGCCCATTTCTCCTCTCGGGTACTTCACTCTCTGTCACGACGATTCTCGTAAGGCTGTTTTTTCGTCTCGTTTTTCTTTCGCCTATATTAAAGCGCGATCGCTCTCGGAGATGAGGGATTGCATTGTGAACCTTGGCAATATCTTTAAAGGCGTTCGAGGCTCATTCCTGTACGCCAAGCACGCATGCATCTCTCTCTCTCTCTCTTTCTCTCCCTCTCTCTGTCTCGTACTTTTCACGACCCGATATGCGGTAACGTATTCCATGCGGTTTTGTCGTGCCTTCCTCGGTTTTGTCGCACTCGCAGTTCCCCCCCGAGCCCTGTATACACACGTATCGTGTTCCATCGCGCATTCCGCCGAGGATCTTCGCAGCGGTAGAAATTTCTCCGCGATCCGCAACCCCGTGTGCACCCGAGCAGCAAATGATTCGATCACTCGTAACACTCGTTTCTATTATATCCTTTCATACACTGAAGAAGAAGAAGAAAAAAAAGCACTGTCTATGGATGAATTCTGCGCAAAGCTGCGAGGAATTTTTAGTCAACGTGACGTGTCGTGACTTTTTGCTCCTGGACGCCAACAATTGTTGGCAAAACTAGCTGGATTGAAAAATAAGGACTGTTCTTTGAGCTTGGTAACACGTGCAAGATCAGGATTCATTAATGACGATCAAGTTTGCATGCAGCGCATAAACATTTGTCAGGTCGAGGTACGGAGGGGCTTTTTTGGTTCTCGTATTCTGACCATATTGGATGTGGTAATTGAATATTCAATTTTTTTTATACGGTACAATGACAATTTTTATAATCACATAATTGTTATAATTTATAATTTTGTGATTTATAATGTCATAATTTATAATTGTATATTTTGTAAATTTACGAATAAAATTACAATTTTTTTGTGATATATATTTATAACATATTTTTAAAAATGTATGTGTTATAAATGTATTACCAAAACGTATAATTTCATTCTAATAGCGACTTGCGGAATTTTATTCACTTCGAAAAATAGTATCTGGGAGTTCCATATGATTTATAGTATTTTTCAATTGTGAAACTAAGTTGAAGTATGTTAAAAATTTGACTATTTAATTTCCAACATTTAACTATTAAATTAAATTAACTATTTAATTTCCAGCATTTAACTATTAAATTAAATTAACTATTGAATTTCCAGCACTCCAGCTTATCTGGGTCTAGTTAACTTTTGAATGTAGTTCAGCATTGTCAAAATAAAAATTAAAAAAAAAAAACACTGTAAGTCCCACGAAATTCCCCGAGACTGATTTTCCAATCGACACAAATTTCTCGAGACGCCATCAGAGTAACGTACCTTTTCGATACGTCAAGGCGCGAGTAATCCAGAAAATTGATTGAATATTCATAATGGCACAAAATCTTTTTCAATAATTCTTTTTATTTCCTTTATCGTGACGGCTCTCGTTCTCTTCCTCTCCCTCGCTTCCCTAGCAGTGTCCACCGTTTGCATGTCAAATAATACACGTCTTATCCCGAGTCAGGAGACAAGATAGTTTGCGAGATATGCGAAAGGAGCAGCAAGTGTACGTGGAAGGCGCGGGAAAACGCTCTCGTGCCGGGTTATTAATAACGAGCTTTGTAATTGCGACACGGTGTTAAACACAGGGGAACGGCGAGAGAGCGAGAGAGATAGAGAGCTGTCGAGTTCAGTGGGTGTACCGACAGCGGTGTGTGTAGAGCGGTCTCGTTGCACGCGACGTGTTCAGCTATCCTGCGAACCTACCAATCCACCATATATATATATCTTCCTCTTTCTCTCGTGTGCGCTCGTCTGTGCCACGTGGACAAGTGCACGCGGGACACACGCTCTCGGCCCGGAATAAAAAAAAAAAAAAGAAAGACATCCGAGGCGATAGACCAATAGATCCTATAGCGACAAGCGTCAACTATGTTGTTACAAGTGTCAGGGCAAGTGCGGCATACATATATCGCGATTTAATCGTTTCCGGTGCGACGCGCTTCGCGCAATTTCCTTTTCTTTTTTTCTCACTTCTGATTTTGCTTTGCTCCGACGCATTTACATTGTTAATCGTATCTCGATTAGCGATTTAATCCTGATCGTGTCTGTCTCTATCTCTCTCTCTCTCTCGCTCTAAGACCTAGACTGGTGGATGTACGCACACGTGATCCTCATCTCGAGTGATGTGTACGTGTACAGGGTGGCTTGAAAAGTGACGTTTAAAGGGAATATCTAGATGTCACGTAACAGCCAATCCAAACCACCCCCATCTATGTTCTACGATCTTGATTTAGTTATTGAGGAAAAGGCATTTTTTTCTTTTCTTTCGTATGTACGTTCATCGGGATTTTTTTACTTGTGTTATCGTTATGAAGTGCGTTGTTAAGCAAATAATATATTACCAACTGGAGACTAAAGTAAATGCCTCAGATTTTTATCAATAGTTCAGATAATAAAAAAATACTTATAATGGTCTGCATGTCTCTCAATGGCTTTTAAAAAGTTCTAAGAGAGAATGAATAGAAAACTTGTGCTGCAGGAAAAGTTGGAAGTGAATTTGAAAATGCTTTTTCTCATGACGTTTGCATCGTTGGAATGCAACGGAAATTAATTTTCTTTCATTACTTAAGCTATTTTCGGCCGATTTATTCTATGAATAAATTTATTCTATAATTTTGAATAAATTTGCAAATGTGAATTTGCAAATTTTTTACTAGAAATACACGAACTGAAGTTTCAAATTTTATTAGAAATTTCCAAACTGATTTAGAAAAAACAGCCTCTGGATAATGATAAACAAAGAAATAATTTTGTTTTCGTTGCATCCCAACGATTTAAATTTTATTTTTCTCGAAAACCAAAAAATATCGTAATTCGGATAGATATCGATACGGTACATGTAGATTTTCTTCTTGGACGTCACTTTTCCAGCCACCCTGTATATGCACACGAGAAGAACAAAAAAAACCGATCGGCCATACTCTGTTATTTCCAGGCTCGTACACATCTCGATTCGTCGTGTCAATTTTCCAGTCCCTCGCTCTCGAGTTTTCCCCGTTCGCACCTTTGCGCCGAGGGGGCGGGGCTTTCAGATAGCCTCGCTATGATTATTAATCGCGGGCCCGACAAAACGTTGCAGTCAATTCCATACTCGTAAATACACCTGCGTGACCGCGGGACGTTGGAATTAAAGAGGAATCCCTTTTTTCAAGGTGATAAAAGGGATTTAAAGAGAATTGAAGAAAAAAAATGCTCGAAGTTTCTTTGAAAACTCTTGGACTTTCTCGGAATATTGTCGCGGGAGTATCATCTTTGGAGAATAAATTCCAGGGGTTTCGTCTCGTTGAGCGACGTCGCTCGGTCGACTTTACCGCCTGATAAAACGCTCCCCCTCGCGGATATAATTTATTTGTTCTTTTAAAGGCTGATTGCCTCGTCAATTATATACCCTTCTCTCTCTCTCTCTCTCTCTCTCTCTCTCTCTCTCTCTTTTCTCATAATCCACCCGCTGCTCCGAGGCCCCGTTGGACGCGGATCTCGCAAGCTCGCGATATTACTTTCGTGGTCGCCATTGCCGAGTCTCGGGGGCGGTTAATTTACGTGCCGGCTAATTTACGCCGGCCACTCATCATGCGGACGGTGGACTCTGGGTTTCATATCGTGACTGCCTGCCCGCGCGAATATTCGCACGCCTTTCCTTCGTATCTTTATCTCTCTCTCTCTCTCTCTCTCTCTCTCTCTCTCTCTCTCTCTCTCTCTCTCTCTCTCTCTCTCTCTCTCTCTCTCCCCCTCACCCTCTCTCTCTCTCGTGTGCCTTTCTCCCTCATCGTTTCGCATGCACATAGCCCACATAAACCGGCGGACGGTGCATTTCGTCGGCACGTACGATACGATCGGGCGTGAATATTTTCGCAAACGTGAATTCGTACACGCGTATGGAAAAGCCCCACCGCGCCACCCTCTACCCGACGATTTATGTCGTACGTCATTCCGAGATTAGCGCAACATTTTGTCACACGAGACTGGCCCTTATAAATCGTCGTAATTAATATAACATCCATTTGTAAAGTCTTGGCCTTTTTGGAAATTTTACCCTCCTTGTACACATCGCTGCATCATATCCCGCGTGGCGACGGAACCTTCGCGGATTTCCAGTCATTTTCAGACATCAGCAGATGCAATTTTATCCGCTCGGAAAAAAAAATCATTTGGATCAGGAAAATCAATTGATGGAAAAGCAATTGTAATGAAATAATTTGATGAAGTGACAACAATAAAATTGAAATAATTTAATAACCAAAATAAACCTGTTGATGACCAACAAAATATTGAGGTGAAAAATATATGATGTTGAAGTTTGCATCGTTGGAACGCAACGAGAGTTTTTTTTACATTTTATTTTCCATTTTTATCGTTGTAGATCTTTGTTTTTATAGGATTATATTGTAGATCGGTAAATAAGTATCTTGAAAAATGCTTGGAGGATTTTAATGCGGATACTTTGTCAAAGGAAATTAAAGGAATTCAGAAATATTATTTTTTTGTTGTGTTCCAACGATGCAAACTTCAACATCATAAAAATATTTGATTATTCCGAATATTCGATAATTCGATGGAATAAACAATTTCTAAAATACCGTAATATTTCGTTTTTTAATGTAGCTAATTATCTCCCCTATCGAAATTGCCATAAAAAACCTAAGCCAATACTCATTTTTCTATTTTCCATCGCAAAAGAGCGGACGAAGTGGTAAAAATCAAACATTGCAATATACGATATTGAAAACTCTAAAAAAAAATACGACAAAAAAAACTCGTGCAATCAGGTATCGAGACATTTACGAGACACGTATGCAGGGTCGATAATGATCGCGTGGGCGCGCGCCACGATCCGCGCAGTATCGAGAAAACTTCCCTGTTTCATGTCTCAACGACATCGCCTGTCGCCGGAGGAGCAGAAAATAAACAAGAGTATTTCGTACACGTGCGTGTATTTTACACGCGTGTACAGCTGGTCGGCTGCGTTGCATATCGCAGAGGTGTCCATCATCTCGCCTATCACGATGTAATTCGCGTCTCGCGCTCCTCAAGATTAGCCGCGCTATACATGCGACATCAAAATATACGAATATACACACGTACAGGGTGATCCACTAGAAATTAAGCGGATGGAAATTCTTATCAATAATCATTTTAGTCGAAAAAGTTCAAGACAAAGTTTGAAGAGTTCGTCGCGATTTCTTTTATATTTACGGAGAGATTAACTCAAGTCCAAGGTCAACAAGATTTTTTTTTAAATGCGAACTCCGTTTCTAATTCCTTGGAATCCAATCAGTACATATGGATACAGTCGAACCTTGATGTAACGAACCTCGATAGAAGGAAATCCTCGATGTAACGAAGATTTGTCCATTCCCTATCGATAGACACCCGAAGCCTTGATACAACGACATAATACTATGCTCTAATTGCTAATTACTTGTAAAAATTTCTCGAATATAAACATTTATTTCTTTAAAAAATATTCCCATATTTATAGTACTAATATAACTTTTTTTAAAGAACATTTTAAGGAACAACTTCTATATAATGAAACCTCAATATAACGAAAACTCGATATAACGAACTTCCCTAGAGATTCGTTATATCGAGATTCGACTGTATATGCAAAAATGCAAATAAGTAAGGCAAAGGGCAATGCAAAAAATCCACATCGTTCTTTTTTCGAGACCATACAAAAAAGGTTAGTGTAAGATGAAGAAAAAAAAATTCTTGCGAAGTCAGTCTATCTCATCTATTTTCCGGATTTTTAATTGGGTTGGAGTTTGCATACTTGGAATGCAACGAAAATTAATTTCTCCAATTACTCAACACTTTTCGGCCGATTTAGGCTGTGGAAATCGCTCAAATGTCTCTACCACGGAACATCACATAAGAGTCCGCCGTCGATTTTGTTGAAACTCACATATGTGACAAAGCACTGAAAATTATTAGTACACATTTTTTTTGGTCTGCGGAAAAACGGTTTCAAGTCGGAAAAGTACCCCTCAAAGAAAGGCGTGTCGATGAAAAATCCACTAAAGAATAATTGGACAAAAAATTAATCAAGGGTTTTGAGGAGTCATTTCCCCCTTAAAAACGTTTTTCGCAAATAAAAAAAACGTGTCTTATAGTTTTCGATGTTTTATCACACATATGAGTTTCAACAAAATCGAAAGCGGACACCTAAGTGATGTTCCTTGTAAGTATTTTTATCAGAAATTTACGACCTCAAATGGCGAGAAAAAACTTTTGGGCAATGATAAAAATAAAAAATAGAGAAAAAAAACCATATCGTTGCATTCCAACGGTGCAAGCTTCAATTTGTTTTTACTCAGTTACAATTTTTACTCGGAATCTCGAGCTTCCACGTCTCAAATTAAAAGAAAACCAAATCATTACGAAACGGGAAAGTTATGCCGATCTTTCGTGACGATCGATAAAAAGATCGGTACATTGAATGAAAAGAAAAAAAAATTAATACAACGGAGTGGTACGAGAAGAAGGACGAAAAGGGCTTCATCGTGCGTGAGTTCTTGTGTGTGTGCCGCGTGATCGAGTTGGGACTGGCGTGAAACGCGGAACGAAACGGATGCGAGACGTGGCTCGATGTCTCTCCCAGTCACGAGTACTGTTAGGGATTATAACGACGATAGGAGCATGAGAGGAGGGCTGAGAATTGGCGCGCGGGAGGGCAAAAAAGTGCACACGTGGTTGTCGCGTTGCCGTCCGGCCGGTAGGGGGCAGGGGGGGGGGGACTGAGTGATGCACTTGTCGCCCACGCGATTGCGAGAATCACACCGACCGCAAGCGCGACGCGGACTCCCCACTATTATAACTGCCACGACGAATTAACCCGCAATTACGCACGCTCCCTGCGATAACGTCGCCGCTCTCGCGACACTCTCGCCACGGGGCCGCGCGCGACGCGGATGACGCTTGACATTTATTTTCAACGCGCCCGATCGCCTTTACTCGTTGCTGTGCTGAATAAAAAAAAATCATCTTCTCTGCGAACTAATTCTACGGTCATGGACCTGCGAGCGAATTTTTGGGCCCGTGCGATAAGGGACAGAAATTCTTCGCATGCTTTTTGGCTCCTCGGGACAAAGAAAAGCTCAGTATTGATAGAAATATGGTCTATGGCGTTAAAGTTAGCATGCATGGAAGGCAGGAGAAGATTTTTTTTTTTTTTTTTTTTTTTCGTTTCTATATTTTTATCGCAATCCAATTTTTCTTATCGATAGAGGTTGTTTCTACCCAAGATCCGAAAAATCATTTCTATGATTTCCGTACCCTCACAAGGAATATCACTTTGGTGTCCTCCTCCGATTTCGTTGAAACTTTTTCATGTGGAAGAGTATGAAAAACCAAGAGACACGTTTTTGTTTTTATCGGCGGAAAAACGGTTTTAGGGGGTGAAACGCACCCTCGAAAATAGGGGTGTTTTTCGTATTTCGTCGATAACGTTATCGTTCTCATCTCCAATGTATAGCATACAAGAAAATAAACAGTGTTGCAATTTGAAATTTTTTAATATCTCATACCGTTAAAACGTTATCGACGAAAAACGAAAAACGAAAAACATCCCCATTTTTGAAGGTGCATTGCACCCCTTAAAACGGTTTTTCCCCGATAAAAGAAATACTTGTCTCTTAGTTTTTTATACTCTTCCACGTAAAAAAGTTTCAACAAAATCGGAGGAAGACACCAAAGTGATGTTCCTTGTAAGTCGGCGGAAAAAAATGTTATCAATTTAAGAATGGTCGACTTTCGTTGCATTCCAACGATGCAAACTTCAACACAATAGTGTTCTGATCAATCCTTTGCTCAGGCTCATCGCAATTCTTCTGTCATCGAGAGAAAAGAAGAAAAAAACAATAAATATATATATATACGTATATATACCTAAGCCAAGCCCGGTGGCCGTCGCTTTATAGGTTTTTTTTTAAATTTCCTCCTCGCTTCACTTTATTTCGCAGAAACATCAGACTCCTCTCGTGTATGTTCTCCTCCCAAAGGCCCCTCTCCCTCATTCCTTCGTCACTCCCCCCCCCCCCTCTCTTTCTAACACACTCTCGGTCCGCTTCGTTTCACGCGCATTCGCGAACGGAGAATCTCATGAGATGAGGAGAGCAGGAGAACGAGAAGATGTTCTCCGGCATGAGGGTGGATGGAGCCCTGATGCTGTTAAAGCCTCACAAAAGACGTTACACGCGATAGAGGTGTACATGCTCGTGTGTGACCAACGCGAAAACACGTTCTCCTCGCCTCGCCTTAGCGTCCTGCATGTGCGTCGGTGTGCTCGCGTGTCATCCCTTTGGGTACCGTGCATCGCGCGAGATCCTCAAGACGAATGGCTCGATAGCAAGACGAGGGAGAAGAAATTGCCACAATATATGTGTACGTTTTTTCGTGCATACAAATCTGTGTGTGTGTGTGCATGTGTGTATGAAAGCATACGTTGTGGCGACGACTATTGCAAAGTCCCATGCACCTTAAATCAAACCCAGTGCGGATGGCTGTCGAGTGCGCCACTCGCTACGCACAAATTACACCGCGTTTAATTATCGAGCGATACTACGTATCGACCATTAATCAACCACTCACCGCGGAGAGAGGAGGCGGAAAAAGCGATCGCAGCTCCAACAAAAGCGTACAGCCTTTCGTCGTTACCCTAAACCTAACATCATTTTCTTCGCATGGAGTCGGAAATCTAATGCTAATTCGGATGCGTCGCTGGAATCCGAAGAAGTTAATTTTTTTTTCCATCGTCGCAGTTTCGGTTTACGAGTTTTCGCTGCAAAAATTCTTCAAGCATTTTTAAAGATTTCAACTCAGACATTTGTAATCGCAGTATGCAAGGAAGAATTTTGATCGTAATGAATATGAGGTCTCCAAATAAAAGTGAACTTTCGTTGCACTGCAATGATGCAAATTTCAACAAAATTTCATTCGTTGCTTTTGAAGTTGAATTAGGTTTTTTTTTTCTGTTCGGTTTGGACGTCCTGAAAACGGTTGAATATTGCAATTTTTCAGTGATGACGTCGAGGTGCCGGATTTAGGAATTTAAAAATTGAAACAAATGGCTTTTAAAAAAGCAAGCAACAAAAGAAAATGAATAAAGTATCACTGAGTTCTGTTGGGTCTAATGCCGGTTCCTTTCGCAAAAGGTGTGAATTGCTTTGGAAAATTACACGAGATACTCAATAAATTTAAGTGAATTAATTAATGAAAATTAATCAGTAGTATTTATAGATTTTTAAAATTATTAACAATAAATTCATAACAATAATTAATATTAATTAATTATTCAAAATCCATTCGTTAAAATGTAGCAAAAATTAAGATCAAGATGAGGAGTATTTGAAAAAATGTTGGGAAATTCAGGGCCGTCATATATGTACAATATATATATATAAAATGTATACAGTAATTTGACTTTTCGACTACCCCATCCCGACGAGGATACCATATTTCAAGAAATTGGACAGTTATGCATTTTAAAAAAATCAAAAAAGCATCACTTCGATCGTGAAAACGCGTCAGAATTCTGCGAAGTACGAACTTTCCACACCGGGCCACAACGACAGAGCATCGACTGCAATTAATATTTGCCGCCGCTAATGATATTTCTCGTAAAAGAAGGAGCTCTTTCTCTCTCGTAATCGATTATATATCATGATCCTTCGTGAAATCACCTGGAAGTCGTACTTCATTCGTTAACGAGACACTCGGGCGAAAGAGCGACTAGAAATTGCAACGCGTTAGCCAGTGGTGTGCACTATGTACATGGATATGTACGATATATGTACACATGTACTGTCATGCCATATATATATATATATATATATATATATATATATATATGCGTGTACATGACGAGGTGAGACGCGAGCGAGAATTTGCGCGCGGGGCCTGCATCAATTTACGTGTCATCGAGCGCCAACGACTCCTCGTTGGATTTATCATCGTCATTATGGAGTTTATTATTTAAGTTCGAGACGATACAGCGTGTGCGCGCACGTAATATCGTTCGTGCACGTGTGTGTGAGCCCCCCCCCCTCTCTCGCTCTTGGTATAACATATCGCAGCACCCGACTCGTCCAATAAAAAAATAAATAATAAAAAAAACATTGAAAATCGTAGGAACGACCACGGACAATGAGGAAGCTGATAATAAATATTATAGCGCTTTATGCCGTTTGACATTTTCAAAATGAGTTAGCATATTATTTATTTATCGGAGTCATAATATGTCGCGAATCATATATCGAAAATATTGTGGTCCATTTTCCTCGTCTCGAAAGATTAATTTGCAAATGTTTTCGAGAATGATGAGTTTTCAATTAGCCCCGAGGCGTTGCGTACAAGTTGGTATTTAAATAAAATGCAAAGTCTTATTTAAAATTTGGATAAATTAATTGAATAAATTTTGATAAATAAATCAAATTTAAATAAATAAATAATTAATCAAATTCAACTGAATTCATTCATTGAATTTGATTCAAATAAATAATGAAAAATATGAAAATCGGATGTGCTTGCACCACGTTCGTAATGAAGCTATTTCCGTGAAAAAAAGCCCATCTAACGCGAAAGTGATCCCACTGTTCCAAGCAGTCGAGAAAATCTCATTCGAAAAAAAGTCCCCGGGCGCGCAACGTTCGCTCGTATATGGTCAGCGTCATTGTCCCGTTTTTTTCGACGCTTCATTTTTCTCTCCCTGCTTACCTTTTGCGAATCCTCGATCTTATTGCACCGCCGCTCATAATATCTCGTAGTCTCGCTCTCTCTCTCGTTCGCCGGGGGTATTACAGTTGGCAAACTTAATAGCCGCGAGGGATTTCCGTTGCGTCGGGAGTCGTCGACGAACTCGTTGCTCCCGCGAGAGTGAAACTCACAGCATCTCCGTACATCCTGCCGCGCTCGCGTTCTTTATTACATCTCCGTACGCTTCTTCCTCGAGTGCCCGGCGCCCCTTGTCTCGACGGTACATCGCGACGGAGATTTTCAAGACTGCCGACTTTGAGTACCGTACTCGCGGTCGGTTGTCTCCATATTCGACATTAGAATAACCCGATGTCTTCGGAATCACCTTTCGATAAGTGGAAGCAATTTATAGGAAGATTTTTTTCGACGACGTGTCCTCGAAATAGCCAGATGGGCTGATAACCAACATTGCATCGATACAACGTCCCCAATATGATTTTTTCTACAGATATATATATATATATATATATATATATATATATATATCGGTGTGTATAAATGTGAAGGATCGAGCACGAGTCCGCTCGGAGGCCCTTGCAGCTTCGGGGGCCACGGTAGCGGCCCGTCTGGTTTTTTGGTAGCGCAGGAGAGAGAGAGAGAGAGAGGCATCGGCCTCGCCCTCGTGCGCTTTTGCGTGGCGTGCTTGCTCTGGATCTGCCCAGGCTCGGGCATCTCTCACCGTTGCTCGCTCATTCCCGATGATAGCCCGCGGCCGCAGATCTCCTGCTTCCGTCCGATGCCGTACGAGAGAACCATAAGAATGGACCACTCACCCTCGCGCCAAGAGAGAGATAGAGAGAGAGAGAGAGAGAGAGAGAGAGAGAGAGAGAGAGAGAGAGAGAGAGCGAGATATAGAACTTCCTCGTATCGAGCCGCGAACGCGTAAGGGAATCGAGCCGACGTTAATCGCGAGAAAGACAAGATAGAGAGTGACAACTTAAATTCACAAAATAACTTGCGTACAGCTAAAAATAAATAAAAAATTCGTCATATCCCAACAATGGAAACTTCAAGATCTTCATATTTGACAATCCACATTTTTTTGATCGCGTTCGAGATTGCCTCGTTCGAAAGCAACGAAAATTCCTCTTGAGTTTTTTAAATTTCTTTCGTTTTATTATAATCTACAATATTTTTTTGCAGTTTTTAGTTACAATTTTTTTCGAAGAGTTGTCAAAACGGTTTCTATTAGTTCCGTGGTCTAAATGTGCTGAAAAAAAACTAGTTTTTTAGAGAAAATCCTCTATTTTATTTCGCCTTTGTCACCCAAAACGATTTTTTCACCGTAACCGAAATAATTTCACAGCGTCGAAGTTTGCATCGTTGGAATGCAACCAAAGTTCTTTTTAATATCATTCATTTTTATTGCAATCTATAATTTATTTTACAGATTAAGGTCGTGGATCTCTTATGAGGATGATGAAAAAAACCGTTTGAGTGATTTTCGTACCCTTAAACGGTGAAAAAAACGTGGGCAATATCAGAAAAATGAACTTTCGTTGCATTTCAATGCAAAATTTCGATGCAAACTTCAACGCTGCAAAATTTTCCGTCATAGTGCTCGCTGATCGTTATCTTGATGAATTATTCTAAATTATTGGGTAACGAGAATAGAGCGCCGGCTGTGCAGTCACAGATGAACGGATACGACGATAACTACGGGACATACTAATGAGAATAGATAGCACTATTGCGCAACGACATCTCAACTATGTCTGTAAACTTGAATTCCATCTGTCGTTGCTCAAGCGAACGAGGGCATTGTTTGTATCGTGTGTGGAAATAATTTGTTCGTTGGCGGTTCGCAGCCGTCGCTGAAATGCCGTCAGGATCTTCGGTACACCGGGTATCGTATGCTGACCGCCGCGCGCGTGTATATGTGTGTGTGTCCGTGTATATATATATATATATATATATTAGTATGAGAAAAAGATCAACCGCCCCACCCACGCCCACCTTGCCTCTCGCAACCTGTTCCCTCGTTCTCTCGGAGTTGTCCGGCGAGCGCGCGCGCGGTCTCCCGGTCCAGAGAGCTCCCGCTGCCGTTGCCGTTTTCTGCGGTTACAGGTGCCTCCCGGAGGCATTCCGCGGTGCCTCTCTCGCTCCTCGCCTTTCTCTCTCTCTCTCTCTGCCTCTATCTCTCGCGATTCTTTTTCCCTCGTCATTCTACCTGCACTGCTCTGCCAATTTCTCCGCGCTTCATCATACATACCTCTCATCCCTCGCGATCTATAGGCTCAATTTTTGCTCCCCTCCACCCTGTCTTCGTTTCTCCACCCGTCTCTCTCCTCGCCTTTTTCGCCCTTCTTCTTCTTCGCGAAGCAAAAAGAAGACGAGAATCTGACGATATCGCTAGACCTCTGGCCATTCATTTCCATACGAGCTCTACTTTTCTGAAAAAAGAAAAATATTTTTGCCAAGTTGCAAAAATGTTTTTCTCCTCGTTGTTTCAACTTGATCCAGAACGCGAGAGTCGAGAATACGTTTGGCTTAATCTCGAGAGTCTAACCGCCGGGGCAATGGAGGAGGGAACCCAATCTAGTTTCTATTCTACGAATTTCGCCAATTTATATATTATTCGCCCCCTCGTCACGCAACGTTACGCCGCGTTACGCTCATTTAATCGGACTTTATCAAACCCGCGTATACACAGATACGCGCTTGCTCGAGCGCTGTTCTAAAAGCTCGCAGTTCCAAGAGAGCGACAAATGCGATCGAGAGAGAGAAAATAGTGTTCATATATATATATATATATATATATATATATATATATATATATATACACACACACACGCCTACACTCGTCTCTCGACAGTTGCGCGATCAAGCGCCAAGCTAGCAACCGCGTTAAGCGAGACCTGTTCTCTCCTCGCGCGAACCAGCGCGGGTACTCGCAGATTTTTTTCTTCTCTCGTTTTTCCCCCGTCTCTCGCTTTTTTTCTCTTTTTTTTGTCGTTGTCTCATTCTATTTTATTTCGCCTCTTTATACGAGCGTTTACGAGCTCTGTCCCCCCGGCGTCCCCCTCCCGGCGGCCCTTCTCGTTTTACGATGTTTATCGTGGCCGATACGCGACGAGCTCTTCAGGCCAGCGTCCTGCGCGGCAGCGGCTTCTCTCTATCGCGTGATTTCGCCGACAGCCTTAACGGTGGAAATAAAAACCGGGGAGAATGGGCATCACTACGGTCTCGAACGAGGTCCGCGGGGCGGGGAAATCGGGAGAGAGGGTGCAAGGAGACGAGCGGGTCGCGCTTGCGTTACGAGAGAGGCCACGGCAAATTACGTCACTGATGCCGTTGACGCGCCCCGGCTTTTTGTTTTTATTGGCATTTTTTTTTCTCGAACAATCGTCCGCCAAGAGACGACGAATTTTGACGCGACTGAGGGACGTTTTGCAAATGTGCGGAAAATTGGCGAACGCAAGGGAGATGAAGAGAGACGGTGGAGAAATTATTTTGTCCGTCAGTCGATGGCGAGATCAATCAGGGTTCGAGGAATTAGCCTTGTTCCCCCCGGAGTCGCGTGGCCTGCCGTTCTCGTCCTTAACTTGGCCGTCGACGAACGACAGCCCATCGGGGGCAGCTCTAAATCACTCGGGCAACGAGAACATTGCCTGGTTGATCCCGAGAGTCGAGGAAAGCTCTCGCGCGCAGGAGCTTCCTTTTCCTTATACACAGAGACACGTATCTGCTTGTTTCTATGGACCTATGTACATATACATAGATGGATAATATGTATAAGGATGTACGCATGAGTCGACAAAATTTCGCGGTAACATGTCCAAGTGGCGCCTTGGGAACGATAAGTCTAACCGTGTATTGCAAGACGGTCTTTGAACGTCGCTCGACTCGGTACAAGTTATCCGCGCACGGACGAGAACGAGACAGGTCAGCGTGCGGATTATTTTTTCCTCCGGACTCTTCTTTGACTTTTTATGCCCCCCCCCCCTGTGTTTAACGGAGAAATTTTACTTATCGATGAGGGATTTATAACCGACACATTGTCGCACCTAAACGATCATGATCGGAGGAAAAATATTTGCACCGGTTAGCCGTGAAAATTGAGTAAGCAGGTTAAAAAGATCGGTGGGATTATGACGAAGTGCCGTTGTCATCCCAACGAGACGAGAAGAGATCTCGCCGATATCTTTCGGTTTCAACCTCTTCTTCTTGGCTACTTGCTTGTCCACGTATATGGACAAGGAGCGAAGGAGGGAGAGAGATCGAGGGAGCAAGAGAGGAGAGCTCGACAGGAGGATCGAGGGGCGGGTGGTGGTTGGTTAAAAAGAAGGATACTCGAGGCCCATAAATTTCTCGCTTTCCTAATAGTCGTCCGGCGTATTCCTTGGAGTCGATGGTTAACGGCCTCGCGAGTCGCCTACTTGCCTTATACGCGGCGCAGACTCTCGCGTATATAGAGGTACGAGAGGAGCGCGACTCCTCACCGTTCGATAAATATTTGATCGAATAGTTTTGTACGAGAAATTCTCCCGGGGGGAGGTTACGCGAGAGCGCGGGAGATCGCACAAATTTATAAATAAAGATTGTTCGTAACTTCGCTTGCTTGGAGACCGATAAATCTCCACACTTCTCTCTCTCTCTCTCTCTCTCTCCCCCTCTCCCTCCCTCTCTCTCTCTCGCTCTCGTCCTATAGTGCGCATACATGTCGACGGCGCCATCCGCACCGATCTCGATCTCTCGTGTCGGACGTCTGTCAATTTTTTGTTTGCCTTCCCTAACCCTCCGCCCTCCTTTGGACACCGCACTGCACCGTTTCCTCCAGCGTGTCAAGTCGCGACCTCTTAGTACGCTAACCAATGTGACGCGTTGTCGAAACGATGTCGCGCGAGTCCCTCATTTTCATGGCGGAGAGAATAGAGAGAACGAGGAAAAAGGGTGATGCGTCTCGGTGGAGAATGAGAAATTTCACCTAAATTCGCAGTCTTCCACGGATTCGTCTCGTCGGTAAGACTCGCAGAACTTGGAAAAAAACTTTTTTTCCCGCCCTCTGATGTGACGTTTCGCCCCGTCCTTTATCGTGCTTTATTTTTGTACAAGATCTCGAAGATTCTCCGAAAGTCGACGTGTGTACAAAAAAACCAACAAGTTTGTGTAACCTGAAGAAATATTGAGTTGAACTGATTTGTCTGGCAATTTTTTTTCCAGAAAATTTATTGATTACTTTCTGATCGAGATATTATCGCGGTCGTATAATGTCATTCAAAAATGTTTAGTCCCCAAAAAGTAGCTAGCAAACATTTTCCCTAGCTCTTTACAATAGCTAGCGGTCTTGAGGACGTTTCCCAGTCCTCAAAAAGCGAATAGCACTTTGCTATTCGCCCGTCTCTCAAAGTCACTAGGGACTTGTTTATTTGGACACTCGGAAAGTGCTTGAGAAACGACTTTTTGCCAAGCTCTAAAAATCTCTGAAATCTCTAAAAATCTCTAAAAATCATCTATGCAGTTACTTTTTCTCATACCTAAGAAAATCACTGGCGAGCTACTTTCACCCAAATCTACAAAGGGACTTGGAAGCTTTTTTCCCCCAGACCTAAAAAGTAACTACAAAATTAACTATAAAGTAACTAGGCTACTTTTATCCAAACGTACAAAGTAACTAGGTAGCTGCTTTTACCCAAACCTACAAAGGGAATAGGAAGCTATTTTCCCCCATACCTAAAAAGTAACTACGAAATTAACTAAAAAGTAACTGGGCTACTTTTACCCAACCGTACAAAGTAACTAGGCAGCTGCGTTAACCCAAACCTACAAAGGGAATAGGAAGCTATTTTCCCCCAGACCTAAAAAGTTACTCGGAAATTAACTAAAAAGTAACTAGGCTACTTTTACTTAAACGTACAAAGTAACTAGGAAGCTACTTTTACCCAAACCTACAAAGGGACTAGGAAGCTACTTTTACCCAAACGAACAAAGTAACTAAGCACTTACATTTAAAACATGGTGAATTCGCAATCGTGCTTCCCTTACCAGTATTGGACGCGTAATTCGTCAAGATCGCACCGAGGATGAATTCTTTCCACACATTTCTTCGCGTTTTCGCGCACCATCGAAATTGCGTTCAAGTGAAATTACCGTTTGGAACCCGTACACGCTCGAAGGGACGATCCTTACGTGCACGTTGAGGAGCGCCGACGAATAATATTTAGGAATGATTTCGCTTCCCCACGAAGGAAGATTTAGTTTTGGTAAAAGCGTTTTTCTTATTTGACATTTAACCGAAAGCGCGTCGAGAATGGGACGCGAGTCGTTTATTCTCGTCGCGTCTCCATTTCGCATGAGACGAGTCTAACGAAGAATCCGCTTGCGTTGTATGATTTCAGGCGAAGGTGGGAGGCAGTACGGTGGTAGCCGAGGGTGCAGTAGGCGGCATAGGGGGCCCAGGCGGCGGGTGCCGCTTATCATCGATGACGATGGCCGAGAGCGCCGTGGAGGACGCCGCGGCCGCGCCCCCGGGTCCGGCGAAGCCCCCACCGCCCTCCTGCACGAACAACAACACCCTGGCGGCGACCGCCAACAGGAACCATCACCGGGCGTCCCGCAAGCGAAGACGTTTGAATCAGGTCTTGGACGATCTCAACGCGCACAAGAGTTTACCGTCGGAGCACGAGACGTCGCTGGCGACAACGAGATTGGAGGTTACGTCGTTGGCCTCGGAGGAGGAGGAGGAGTCGACGATGGTGTTCGGCTCGCCGAGAACGGCCTCGGAGCACGCGGTCCAGGCGATCACGAAACGATTGAAGGTGGAACGTTTGGAGGGCTCGACGGACGAGGAGGTGCCACCGGGTAATCTACCCTATCAGACCTACTACGCGCACAATCAAAATCACCGTGGCTTCCGGGTGGAGGAGAGCGAGCCGGACACGAGCCAACGGAACAATCGGGAGAATCGCATCGCTAGCCTGGATCATCAACGGTTTCATCATCCTCATTCCCACCACAATCATCACCACCATCATCCTCACCATCATCATCATCATCACAATCATCAACAACCACCTCATCAGCAAGCTTCCTATCATCAGCAGCGAGCAACGCAAAAGTATCGAAATTGTCCCTGTCCGAATTGGGTCAGCCAGCCACTGTCCGCCGTCTTGTTACCCTCCCCAAAGTCACCGCTGACCCCGCCGACGGCCCTTACGCCCCTCACGCCCCTCAGCCTTACACCCCTCACCCCGGTGTCCTCACCTTCCTCCTACAGTTTCGAGCAGTACTTCAATACCAAATACATGCCGGAAGTTGGCAGGAAGCGTAGCCACTCGGACTCGGATGTAGCCGGGCGCGATCAGAGATCCTCGGTATCCTCTATATCGACCTGCTCACAGCGCACACCCCGAGGCAGCTCCCTCGAGAGTGAGCCAACGTGCAGCCCCCAAGACTCGCCACTAGATCTCTCCATGAAGAATCTCGCCTTGGTCCACAACAGCGTCAACAGCACCAACAACAACAACAACAACAACAACAGCAGTCACAGCAACTACAACACCAATCCCACCACAACTACTACCACCACCGCGAACAATCGTCCGAGCGCCCTTCAGCTGCTTCCTTCGGCCCACGTGACACGGGGCTCCGTGAGCGTGCCGGTTGTTCGCGGCGACGTCGCATCCCCGACGACCAAGGAGAGCGTCGCCTCCCGTTACAATCTCGAGGTTTCGCCGGTCGTCGAGGAGATGCCACCGGGCGCCGACGTTGCCTACGTTTGTCCCGTGTGCGGACAAATGTTCAGCCTTCATGATCGCCTCGCGAAACACATGGCGTCGAGGCATCGTCGCCAGGGCACCCGCGACGCCAGCGCCAAGGCTTATCGCTGCGAGGTATGCAAGCGGAGCTTCGCACGATCCGACATGCTCACACGGCACATGCGACTGCACACCGGCCTCAAGCCGTACACCTGCAAGGTCTGCAATCAAGTGTTCAGCCGGTCTGATCATCTGAGCACCCATCAACGCACGCATACCGGCGAAAAGCCCTACAAGTGCCCACAGTGCGTCTACGCCGCGTGCCGACGCGACATGATCACCAGGCATCTCAGGACCCACGCGAAAAGCAACGATGGACCGGTTGCCAAAGTCGAGACGACCAATAGCGCGATAACGAGCGGCGGACATCCAACGGGCTCCGAGAGCAACCCCTCTTACGGACTCGATCCGATACCACCCGGCCTCGTCAAGATGGAATGACGAAGCGCCGCCGGATGACCTGCGTCGCGACCCCAGGCGGATCGACCAACATCATCATCAACGATCCTTTAAGGATTATCCATCCTCGACTGTGCTTCTTATTTTTATTTACACACTCGAAAATAAGCTTTCTTTTTTTTTTTTTTAATTCCGTGATTTTTTTACGGAAAATCATCCTTTCCTGTTGTCCGTTCGCGGGGCAAAAGTGTTTGCGCGAAACGATGACAAAAAAATAACAGCGGACAATCTCGCCGTGAACGTGCTGCAGCTTAAATCCCACGTGCCAACCCTCCCAAGCTCTCCCGCCCCCGAACCCGTCTCTGCCTCCTCCCCCTCAACAGTATTATCCGTATATCTTCGTCCTCTCGTTACGACGATGACCCTCGGTCTCTGCAACTCGAGTCGTACCTTCGTTTTTAAGTGTTTTTTTCTTCTTTTCGGCTCTCCCCCTACCGTATCTTTCGCGTTATCTCGGGCACACGCAACGAGAGAGCGCAAGGACGGCTCTTTCAAGCGGCTTTGGAATTAACGGCGGAGGGAGAAGACGAAGGCAAGGTGTTCGCGTTGTACGCGCAAAATAAGGAGACACGCCGAAATGGAGGCGTGCGAGGTGCTCAAAACTCGATTATACGTCGCGAGCTATGTGTTCTCATCTTTTTTTTTCTCTTTTTTCTTACCCTTTCTCTCACGAGTAATGTTTTTGTTTTTTTTCTCGTTGCTCGTTCGTGTTCTTGTTTTCTTTACTTCTCTTTTTCTACCTTTTTTGTTTTTGCGATCTATATATATATATATATGTATATATTTACTGACATCTACGTATATGTGTGTGCATACGTAATTCTTCAGCCATCAGAAGTTATCCTGCTCGCGCACTCTCGAGTACTTTCTTTTTTATTTGCCCAAACGTTTTTCTGTTTTTTTTTTTTTCAGTATCTTTTGTAAACGTGCCAAATTGTTTTCTCGCTCAATTCCTGCGAACCCAACGAACTTTCGTTCGTGATTCGATATTGAACGGGTATGCGGGATTAAAAAAAAAAAGAAACGAAAAGAAACGAGAGAGAAAAAATTAATTTTCAGTCAGAAAGTCATTAGCTCCCGGACGCTAAAGCGAGGGAGAGAAAGGCAACAATTGGTGGACCCAAATTTCGTCGATTATGGACTTTAATTTATCGTGTTTTCGTTTTTTCCCCGCTCTTTCTGTTTTTAAATTAATTATTTTTATATCTACACGTGTACGACGGCAGGTCGAGTCACGGACGCGATAAGTCCCAACTTCCTCGATGCCCTAATTTATTTTTTACCCATGCTACGTTGCCTCTCGAAGAGATTATTAAGAGGAAAGAGGATCGCGGATGAAAATGGACTGATCAAATTCGAGAATAAAAATCCGACGAGAGGCTTGAGGAAAGTAATTCAAGAGAAACAAAAAGGAACAAACGACTATTGTGCTGTGTACCTGCCGAATCGAGGATCTAGAGAGAAACGAATGAATGGGAAAAAAAGATGTAAGAAAAAATACGAATCCCCGAATATGTATGGTGGATTAATTGAGACCGCAGTTCAATGATATTCGAGCTTACACGATGATATTGGAATCTTAAACACGTTGAATAGTGATTAATAATTACCGTTAACTAGATATTGTTGGTATTTACTAACGAAAAAATGAACAAAAGAAAAGTAAGGATACAAAAGAAGAAAAGGTTCGAACGAAGTCGAGTGAACAAAAAAAAAGCGGAGAAAGCTGCGCGAAAGAGAAGTCATTGAGAAACGAGAAGTGGGAGTTCCAAAAAATTTGGAAATTGCGTAGATATTACGAGTCGGGCGATGACACAAGAATCCCAAACGATTGCGAAGAGAGTCGTGCCGAGCGTGACTCGTTGTTTTTCCCCCCCCCCCCTTTTTTTACAGTCTCTTTTTTGCGAGACTCGAAAGTTGTTTGTTTGATATAGAAGAATAAAATAAAATGAGCCGATCGTCTGCTCATGTTTTCTCTATTAATCTATTTTTCTTTATCGTTTTCCTTTTTCTTTATTGTTTCGCGAGTCTAGCCCGGGATTTTGTCAAGTATCGGTGAGTCATCGTATAATTGTTTTATTTTCTTTTCTTATTTTTACTTTGAACAAACCATTTAAATTTCTCACTTCCCGTTCGTTTTTATTTTTATTCGGGAGATCAAGAGCAAAAAGACAAACGAAAAAAAAGTTCGTTCGAGCCGATAACTCACCGCTACAAATATATCCCACGATACGAATTATATGCTCGCGATAAGTGTTTTTTTTTCTTATTTTTTTTTTACATCGTACCCGAGTAACACGCCCGTCTCGGTCCAAAACGTCGATTAATACGTCCGTATTTTTGTATATGGAGAGATTTTTTCTAAACGATAAACTTTATCGTCTTCATTGTGCTAGATATACGAAGAATTGCGCGCGCGCGCGCGCACACACACACACACAAATACATATAAATACCACGAGAGGTGTTACTTGCCATTTCTACTTGCCCAACTTAGGTAAATAATTCATTTTTTGTACTGTACTCTCCGCGGTGCTCTCGTTTATACCGCTGCGTCGGAATTTACGAGTGACTAAAGTCTTCGTGCGTGTGTGTGAGAATTAAAGAAAAAAATGTAGGAAAAAAAATGAACAAGTGAAGGATAAATATCACGTCGAACGTGAAGAAGCGAGGAAAAAAAAATTGAAGGTGCGAAGCGAGACTTAAGAATGCGATAATCGTGCCAACATACATGTTGAGAAAGAGGACGAAAAATTAGGGGGTTTCCGTTTTGTAATTATCAATTTATTGTTATTCTTAGCCACTCGCCTACTGATCATTATTACTATTTTTTACTATTATTAATTTTAACGATTAATTATTCATTAATTATTGCGTAGTTGCGTTGTTAAGTGATTAATCATGTTTAATATGCTTCTATTATTTATTTTGTTACCCCTTCCTTCCAGCCCCTCGCGTCCCTTAACCTCCCCACCCCTCCGCCAAGTGCCTTTTTTCCTCTTTCATCATTCATTTGTCTTTGTTGCGCAGCATAATTTTTTGCAGCCTCTTCACTTCCGGAAATACTCCCGATCCCTGTGTTTTTCTATCCGTTTTCCTCTTCGTTGCCTCATCATGCCCGGGAGGACATTGAAATAACACGCAGCGTAAGAGAAAGAAAGAGTATGCGTGTATGTGTGCGTGGGAGAGAGTGCGCTCAATCGACACGTGTGTGAAACATTTTTCCGAAAAAAAAGTATGTACCTATAGGTATTTTTGTAAACAGGAGCCGAAACCGCGACAAAGAACGAGAGAGAGAGAGAGATGGAGAGATAGTGAAAGATGAAACCGTTGACGAATTTATACGACAGAGAGAGAGACTCGAGCGCGTAACTTGTATAACTTTTACGTGCAAAAACGAGATTGAGATGTACGTTATTATAGTACGATATTATAGCAAGTAAACTACGAAACGAAACAAAACGGGAGGAGAGGAAAACAGGAGAAAAAGAAAACGACAAAAAAAGAAACAAGGGCTTGTATAAATTATTGATGATTGTGTACGTTAATTTATAAATTATGTTGTGTTTAAAAAAGAAAAATCGTGCCAGAATGGAACAAAAAAAATATATAATTTTTTGAACGAACGTATCTCGTATACACGATTCTCGAATTTATTTATTTTTCCATCGTTTATCCCCTTTCATCGATATATCCTCGCACCCTTCATTATACTTTTTTTTTTTGGTTGTCATTGACGTAAAAAGCAGAAATGCAAACCGTTGAGACGAAAATATGAACCAACTATCTGGGGAAAAATGTTTCCCGTTTTTCATGAACTGAGACATGAGTATGATGTTCTAAAGGGTGTCTCCAAAGTACCGGACATTTTAATTTATTAATAAAACGTATTAAATATTTGAAAAGTACGAATGTTTTTATTTTATTATAAGGTACAAGCATGGAGGTTATGTGGGGAATACAATATCCGATAAACGGCATGGACTTGGAAGGCATGTTCTTTTAATAAGATGGTGCCACCTGCGACACTGCGGGCGAAACAATGCAGTTAACAATGCACCAAGATCGTGCAATTTGACGCCATTGGATTCCTTTCTTTGGGCTTTTCTGAAAGTAAAAGTATATGCCAATGATCAACAGATAATTACGGAGCTCAAGGAAGCAATTAGACGCACCATTCCTGAAATTAGTCCGCAATTATGCCAAAATGTTATTGAAAATTTCGTCAAAAGAGTGAACGTTTGCAAAAAGGGATGCGGCGGCCACTTAAGGGGCTATAACAGTGTGACACTTTCAAAAAATCGATTTTTTTGCCTTTTTCGACAATTTATACTTTTAAGAATATGAAACGAGATTTTTCAAATTTTCTGACATTGTAACACAAAGAGCAATTATCCGATTGACTTGAAACTTGAACTGAGTACTCTTGAATATATTTACCCTACAATGACGTAGGATATTTTTGATTGCATGAAAACTGACGATTTGGCATTGAAAAAAACGACCATTTTATAGGCAAGAAAACAGACTTTTTTCATAACTGCGCCATTTTGTTAGATATCAATATTTTTCGAAAATCCTACGTTATTATGCAGAAAACACGTTCCAGATTAACGATTTTTTTTCTGTTTCGGTTTTAGCTATTCAATCGGCCGGAATCATGTCAGCAGTGAAGGAATTTTTTTTTCGTGCCTCCGAAGGCAGCGTATAAGCCGTTTGGATCTCAATATATTTCTATGAAAAAATTACGTAATATAGGTCAAATATAGCCAAATATATTCTTAATTTTCCGAAACATTTAATTGAGTACTTTTCTTCCAAAAAATTCACGAAAATTACCCAAATTTTCAGCATTCACACTGGTATAGCCCCTTAACGGATATCGTGTTTCACACATAATCTCCATGTTTGTACCTTATATTAAATAATAAGTTTTATTAATAAATTAAAATGTCAGATCACTTTGAGACACCTAGGGGAACAATATGTACTGATTTTCATTTTTTTTTTAACCGATCGCGACATTTATGCTACAGATCAGAATTAGTAGATCCTTATATTGCCTTGGAATGAACCTTAGGTATCAGAATTTTTGCAGGCCGAGGAGAGACTCTCATTTCGATCTGCCTTTTGATCTGATAATTGATTACTTAACTTTTTTCATAATTGACCAATCAATTATTAGATAATTGAATGATCCATTAAAAAAAATTAACTAATTACTTTTTCAATAGTTGAATAATCAAATTTGTAACAATTAAATAATCCATTAAAAAAAAAGAAATACTCAATTTTTCAATACTCATCTTTGATAATGTAATTTTCGAATTTTTCTATGAAAACATTGAGCAAGTTGACGTCGTGATGACATGAGAATATAGGTTTTTTTTTTTGGTGGATCGAAACCGAAACGAGAAAAACGAAATCAGTCGTTTGGTAGAAGAAGGTTAGATCCAACAGGATCATATCAGTGTTTTCGACTCAAGACTGCTTTCTGTTGCCTTCGAGCACATTCGATTTTTATATTCCATTAATCTTCCACCTCGTCCAGTTGTATATATACGCCAAATTTATCGAAAAGGAAAATCAGAGTAAATAATATGTGACTTTTAAGTATTTGTCGTATATGAATGATGACTCTTTAAACATTTTACATATGTATAAGATAACAAATATAATATGTGATCGGACCGCTTACGAAGGCGTTCCAATTATTTTTCACCCATCGACAAATTGTTAATTCATTGATTTCGTGTGAAATGTTCCCCGAACATTTTTGTTCCGAAAAATTCCAAAGTAAAACGTTTTAATCGCGAGAAACACAAAGCGTAAGCACGCTCCTAATGAAGTTATTCCACTCTTTGACACGTGCAATTTCGAGCGAGAAAGCTCGGCGTTGTTCGAGATCAGGATAATTCGAAGCCAACCTGTTCGCGATGTTTCGGAGGTTTTGCCTCGAAACTTTTATTTCTCCTCTTCTTCTTTTTGCATAATACTGCGCCACAACAACACGCCGGAGAAGTCGAAAGAACGGTTCTCCAACCGCCGAGTTAAATGTACCGAAACACACTCGGACGGTGGTCGATTGCGTCGGTCGTAAGATGCAGGAGATGCATTCAAGGCGGCGAGCGTAATTTCACCGTTTAGCTTACGTGTTACCCGACAACGTTTCGTGCCCATTACTTTTCTTTTTTGCTTCCTTTTTATTATCATCCAGGATACTGAGAGAGTTTCTTATCAGGTAGGGCGTACAGGTAACGCGACGACCGAAGCCATTTGATACACACGCCGCGTTGTTACGGTTAGTCGCGAGTTGCAAGAGCGACGTGAAAAGAGACGACTGGATATCCCTGATAGTGCGCTCGGGAATTGCTGATCAGGCGAGTCCGACACCTCGAGCACACGGTCCTCGCTTATCCTCGCTTTTTTTTCCTCGACTATCCTCGGGCGAGAGCCGAGAGCAGTTGATGTGAAAGTTCAAGAACACACCAGACAAAAAATCCGAAATTCGTGAAAACTGATCCAGGAAAATGTTTGATGGGTACTGAATGACGAGTGTTTTTTTCCTCCTACACGATACCGCAAAACAGGGTTACTTTGACATCAAGGGTTACTTTGACAGTTTTTCGGGCTACTTTAACCGAATGCCAAAATACGGTTTAAATATTTGCGCAGCGAGCCCGCGGGCGGGGGATGCGGGGAATAAACTTGAACAACAAATTGTTGTTCAAGTTTATTACAACGTCGCTAAAGTTAAATGTAATGATGATGCTCAAGTTGATATTGATCTTAATGATAATTATAAGACTGATTGAGTGCCTACAATAGTACCCTAGGTACTGGATATTTTTATGTAAAATTCTTTCTTAAGGGAGGACACCACTATAACCGCCCGTTTTCGATCGTTTTCTGTGGAATTTATTTTCAAGAAAGAAGTAAAATACCAGGTCAAAAGAACTTTTAGGTTTTATTAAGTATATATTGAAGAATGTGAAAAAAAATAATTTGTCAAATAATCAATTTAAAAATAATTTTTAAAAAATCGGAAACGAGCTTGAAAAAAAGTTCGTTTTTTGGACCATAATTTTCATATTAAAAGTGATATATTTTTTACAATTTTCAATTCATCGAAAAAAGCGCTTGTACTTGACTGTTAAAGCAATCCAAGAAGCTGCAGTTAATATTTCACGACAATTGAACGGAAATTGTTCGCGTTTTGCTGCGTATCGATTTAAAAGATATGGTTTTAAGATAGCTATTTTTTTCGTGTAATTTTTTTTCAACAAACATTTACACGAAATAAGTTAAATGTATGCTTAATAACATACGTTTTTTCGAAATCCCAAATAAATAATTCAGTAGATTAAAAAATCGGCAAAAACGACCTTTTTCAGCCTGTCACAGTGGTGACAGTTTACTATTTGATTGTAAATAATCGGTGTTTTTCATTTAATCCCATGTATAATGCATAAAATATTGTCTTTTTTTTTTTAATCAAAATGATGTAAAAGTAACCATTAATCTTTTACCTAAGTTGCATTTCAATGCCTTGTCGAAGAAACTCCACACTCGAGGTTAGTTTGACACTTAAAAAAAAATGTGGGGATTTGGCGGGGCTTGACTTTCTTATACATTTGATAGCCAAAGCACACGTGTGCACAAAACGTCTTCAAAGTAACCCCGTTTTACGGTAGTCATTTTTAACCCCGTCTTGTACTCCATAGGGACAAAAAAACCGAAATAGTGCACGCAAATGAATGTGGTTAGTGTTGAAAAATGAATTTCCGAAAAATGTTTCGATCAAAACGATTTTTGCGCGATATCAAGGAGATCACTCGAGAAAATTGGACACGTTAAATATTGACAATTATCTCTGGTTTGTCAAATACAGTTATTCATTTGAAAAAAAAACGATTAATTTACAATGTTTTTAAAAATAGACGAAGCGTCGATGCAGTGTTACAATTCTATGAGTGTACGATTTTTCTCTTCGCTATTAGTGCCGCACACTTGCCTCAAAAACAGGTCAGACATCGCGGAGCATTTGATCGCGGTTGCTTTTTTACCAAGATCGTAGTACATATCCATTCACCTGATTGAAGAAAGACAGAGAGGGATATATATATACATAGAGAGAGGGAGAGAGAGAGAGAGAGAGAGAGTCCCGAGACAATAAAAGGAAAATTTGCGGTAAAAAAAACATTGCAAAAGAGCAATAAATTGTTGGATCAATCGATTATCGACTTTCCGGGCAAATCGAATGTGAATTCCATTTCGTTTAGCACAGCGGCGACAAGAATCCGAGCCTCCCGGATCGCTCTCGGAGAAAATCGTTCCCCCGTTTTGCCAACGCGGCGTATGAGAAAGAGAGAGAGAGAGACAGAGAGAGAGAGCGCGCGAGAGAGAGAGAGAGAGAGAGAGAGAGAGAGAGAGAGAGAGAGAGAGAGAGAGAGAGAGAGAGAGACAGAGAGAGAGAGAGATAGGCAGAGGCTTGAGATCACGAACGACTATGATCGAGGATGCGATCGATCGATCGATCCCTCGGTCTGACAAGGAAGCGCGATCCCGGGCATTATTAATATCCTTTTTGCACTGCCGAAACAGAGACGAGCATGCGGTCTAGCGGTTGGATATATGTATACATATATATCGGCAGGTCTTCTCACCGGCGCGAACTCGACCATCCATCTCTCTTGTCGCGCGCGTCTGACTTGCGGAGACTCTTGAATTTCCACGATCTCGCAGCTTTTTCATCCTTTCATTCCTCCTGATTCTTGATTCTGCGGCATACAGCGACACAGAGAGAGAGAAAGAAAGAGAGAGAGAGAGAGAGAGAGAGAGGGGGGGGAATAAGGAGAGCAAGGAAGAGAACGAGAGAGAGGAAAATAAAGAGAGAGAGAGAGAGAGAGAGGGAGAGAGGAAGATACAGAGAGTAAATCCGCAACGGATCTTATTCCTCGGCCTCTTTCTCATCGCACATTCTACCTACCTCTCTTATTCCTCATCCTCCTCTTCTTCTTTCTCGTCTTCCGCCGACGCACACGCGTCGCCGAGCGGCGTTGCCGCAGCGATCGCTCGCTCTCCGCAGGATAAATTATTGCGAGCTCGCACCGACATGGCCGTTGTCGGCAAAAAACGAGAGCTGCAGCCGATGGTGGGGAGGAGAGCGGAGGAGGGACGAGGAAGGGGCGATCGAAGAGGGGGGGAGGGGAGACACTCGCCGGCCCATTAGAAATTATAAATCGATGCGAGCGAACGAGAAGGAATACAAGTGGGGAGAGGTCCCTCGCAGCGAGGAGAAAACATACGGGAGGAAAAGGGTTGACGCGTATAAAGCGCACTCGTGGTGGTGGTGATGGTGGTGATGGTGGTGGTAAGACCGCGGTCTCTCGACCAGAGTTACAGGTACGACTTTTTGCCAGGTGATCGGTAAACGCCGACTGGATACTCGCGAGATCTCTCGAAAGCCCCCGTGTACCGACTGCTAATCAGCAATCCGCGGCTCTCACCGCCACCCACGCCAAAACCTCCGGAGAAAGAGAGAAAGAGAGAGAGAGAGAGAGAGACAACCTTTCTATTTTCAGTCCACGTATACATGCTGACGATAGCAATTTTTTTCGCCGTTTTTTTGTCTTCCTTTTCTTCTCTTTGCATATACTCTTAAGTCCGTATATATCCTTTTGCGCGTCTTGCCCCGTCGCAATATATTCCCCGAGGACTTGACATCATTAGAGAGCACCGCGCGACGAAAACTCTTAATGGACGTTTTTAAACCGCGGGACCGGAATTCGAGATAACCCTGCGAGAGCGCGAGAAAGCACAAGAAATCTTCAACTCTTTCTCTCTTTTGTCCCACCGCCTTGCGGATCGATCGTGAACTCTCGGGAGTACGAAAATCGAACGATGATCCTTGCGTCCCAATGCGCACGTATTTCAAAGGCCTGTACATACCTTTGCTCCCGTCAATCTTCGTCGTTGAGACCATTTTTTTTACGCTGTAAGGGAAAAATGCGGGGTTTCAACCGCGACGGAAATTGTGAACTTTTAAGGGCCATAAGGACAGCAATCTTTGAGACAACAGATTTTCGCGCAGGTACTCCGATTTGTATTTTCAATATGAATGATAGAAATATGAATGACAGAAAATATAAAGTTAAATTTTCAAAGTTTAAGGATCATTCGAAAGTTTTTCGTATAAACACATTGCTGTTCGGACTCACCGCTTTTGAGAAAAAGCCTGTAGAGAATTATCGGTCTTGGCGACTGGGTAAATAAAATCGGAAGGAGGACATTTTTTGGTCACGATTAAAATTGATTAGTAATAATCTAGAATCATTAAAATTGATTAGTAGTGATCGAGAAACGGGACCAAATAATCAAATTTGCCAATTAAAATGATTGGGAGAGAATAAAAGCGAGAGAAAGAGAAAGAAAACAGATGTGTGACAATATTTTTGCAATTTGTAATAATCGCCCAATTGCTTAGTTATATTCCCGGGGATCGTGGTGAAAAAATTCAACTAAGTCATTAAAATGCCTAAGAGAGAACGAAAAAAGCGAGACAGAATAAAACAGTGAAGATAAAACAATTTTTTTAGAAGCTTTTATTTAACTTGACTTGGTGTGAGATGCAAAACGGAAAAACGATATTTCACCCACTTCCTGACTGCTTAGAGCTCTGAAATTTTGCAAACATGCATCTAAGAAGTCACAATGCATGATGAAACTTAAAATTAAAGACTAAAAAGTAGAAAATAATTGATATGCAAAAAAATATTTAAAAAAAACAAGGTTTTATTTAATGTAATAAAAAGTACAAAATATTTTTTTACCAAGTCAACTATATGTGACTATAAATAAAAGCTTGGGACGCTCAAATTTTAGACATATAATTTTTAATTTACATACATCCGTTGACATTTCTACTGTACTTAATTTACTGTAAAACAACCTTATATTTCTTAAATAAAGATCCTGAAACTGCGTATAAACGTGTGATATTAATTTCTCTAATAACTATTGTGCCAAAGTAAACACGGTCAATGAAACTGAATTTATCAAATTTGTTAAACATTTAATAAGTTGGGCGCTCCAAGCCTTTATTTATAGTCCCATATAGGTGACTCGGTAAAAAAATTGTTTTCTACTTTTTAGTACATTAAAAAAAAGGTCGTTTAAAAAAAATTCAAATCTATTTGATAATTTATTAATAGCTTTATAAAATTTCTTACTATCCCGACAAAATAATCAAGTTTGTCGATCGAAGAGCAAGGGGCAATAGAGATAAGAAAAATCCATTTTTCGTCACTGAAAAATCTAATTTGATGCTCCAGTTACTGAACAATATTTCCTACAATCCCAGCGTAATAATCAAACTTTCGATTATCGTGCATTTCGTATTTTTGTCATTTTGAATTATTTCCCTCGCTCGTATTTTTACAGTTCATTACAGGTTCACATCCGCTTCGCGTGTATCGTCAGGTTAACCGCTGCACTATATAAATTAGAAGCTACGATAAAAGTGACGGAAAGAGGGGAGTGGGGGGAGGGAAAGAGGACAGTGTGTATGATCGGACAAGAGGGTATCGTACACATGTGCCGGCGCGTGTATGCCGACGGGGGTCCGACGTATCGTTTAATTTAAAGGACGTAGAGCTCGAACGTCTCGAGTCTCTGCCACGTCTCGTCTTCTCTCGCCCTGAGGAGTCCCCGTCGAGTGTGGCAAAAGAGAGCGAGAGAGAGGGAGAGAGAGCGAGAGAGAGAGAGAGAGAGAGAGAGAGAGAGAGAGAGAGAGAGAGAGAGAGAGAGAAAGAAAGTGGCGAGTGGCGAGCCGCGCGCGATAAATTGTCATTCGTGACAAACTGGGCACGCGAGAAAGAAAGCCCGCCTCGTGTATATACCCTTCTCCTCCTCCTCCTTCCTTCGAACCTGCGAGTGAGAAACAAAAAGATTAGGAACTTGCGAATATCAGCTCGTCACTCCGCCGGGGCTTTTTTCATTAATTAGTTCGATTATTATTAATAGCCTGTCCGCCACTTGGTTCATGCGTGGACCTCGCCAGTGAACGAGACCATTTTTTTTAAACGCGCGATTTTGATTGAAATCAAATTATCATTTATTCGAGTACTGACCTTGAAGTGCTGACTTCAAGTGAGTACTGACTTCGCGTAGTGATTTCAACTGCCGACTCCACGTACTGACTTCAACTACCGACTTTAACTACGGACCTCAACTACGGACTTCCTCACTGAATTCAACTACTGACTTCGAGTACTGGCTTTAACTACTGACCTTAACTACTGGCTTTAACCACTGGCTTCGAGTACTGACTTTAACTACTGACTTTACGTACTGACTTCATCTACTAAATTCAACTACTGGCTCTGACTACTGGCTTCAAGTACTGCCTTCAACTACTGCCTTCAACTACTGGCTGTAACTACTGACTTCAAGTACTGACTTCCTCTACTGAATTCAACTACTGACTTTGAGTACTGGCTTTAACTACTGGCTTTAACCACTGACTTCAACTACTGGCTTTAATTACTGACTTCAAGTACTGATTTCACGTACTGACTTCATCTACTAAATTCAACTACTGGCTTTGACTAATGACTTTAACTACTGACTTCAAGTACTGAATCACGTAACAACTTGATTTAAAAAAATTAACCACTGACCTCTAGTACTGATTTTACGTACTCGCTTCAACTGCTGGCTTTAACTACTGACTTCAAGTACTGATTTCACGTTCTGACTTCATTTATTAAATTCAATTACTGGCTTCAACTACTGACTTCAAGTACTGACTTCACGTACCAACTTGATAGAAAAAAATTAACATTGTCTTACAGAAATGTTACTTGGGCGATAAAAATTGGATCCAGTCTCCGGAAAGATTAATTCTCTCGATCGATAGATATTCACCCCTGGACTTTGCGACGTCAAAAAAAGCATTCGGTTTTTGTCTCGTCCTGACACTTCGCCGGGTTTCGGGGGAGAGGGTTGGAGAGGTATATAATATTGGAGTAAAGTGTGCGTGCGATTTATACAGCGAGGACTCTCGTATTCCGAGTTCGTTACATCCGGCCGTTTTGTCACAGGGAAAACGGGCTCGGGTCCGAGGAACGTCGTCATCCCTCCGCGTCGCAACGTCGTTCGCTGTCGCATCCGCACTTCTCTCCTCCCGTGTACCGTACCGCGGAATGCGTTGCCCCCATCGGCTCGAGGATTTACAGCGTCCAACTCGCGTGCGGCGAAACGGCTGCGTTGGTACGACTTCCACGGGGAAGAGAGAGAGAGAGAGAGAGAGAGAGAGAGAGAGAGAGAGAGAGAGAGAAAGAGAGAGACCAGCACACGGAATGCGAGTGTCCGTTCGCGCGCGGTTCTCGTCGCGCGCACCCCACACGAGCAGCCACCTCTTTTCCTTTACCCGTGTATGGACTTTCAGTGTCGAACGACGAGTAGAGACTTCTGAACACGTAGAAAGAGTGAGAGAGATGAATTGAGAGAGATAGAGGGAGAGCGTAGACATCCGAGTATCATACCTCAAGCCAGTGCCCCAAGTCAATTCAAAATGCCTCGTGTCCTCTCGTTCATTCCTGTTACTCGTTTTCACTCCTTGCGCATATCCGTATGCTTTACACAAAGGGTGTCTCAAAGTGACCTGACATTTTAATTTATTAATAAAACTTTATGGTTATTTGAAAGGTACGAATGTTTTTATTTTCATACAAGGTACAAACATGGAGGTTATGTGTGGAACACAATATCCGACAAATGGCCGCTTCGTCCCTGCTTGCAAACGTCCACTCTTTTGGCGAAATTTTCAATAACATTTTGGCACGATTGCGGATTAATTTCATGAATGGTGCGTCCAATTGCTTCCTTGATCTCCGGAATTCTCTGTGGATCATTGGCATACATTTTTTCTTTCAGAATCGCTTATAGAAAGAAGTTCAATGGCGTCAAATCGCACGTTTTTGGTGGCCAATTCACATCGCCACAACTTGGTCTGCAACTTGGACTGCATTGTGTCGCCCGCATTTTCACAATTTCTATGCGTTGCTCGATCGTGTAATTCTCCACGAGTAAACCTCAATACATCCTAACGCCAGTTATCAAAGATAGCTACTCCATGTTTGCCACATAACAAAATGGCGCGCAATTTAAAATGTCAGGTCATTTTGGGACACCCTTTATATACAGATATACATATGCGTGTATATACGTGCATATTCATTGATTCGGCATCTGCGTACTATTTGTACGTGGGAATTCAAACGCGATCCTCGGAAGGAACTGCAATGGCACTAACCTTTTAAGGCCGGTAGTGGTCGATATATCGAGCAGCTAGGGGGCACATAATATTTAGGCAAGGGGACTCACGAAAATCAAGCACCCCAAAGGGATCACATTTTCGCCTCATCCACGTTGTTGATCCTGGGTCACGCTAAGAGCGAAAGTTGGAGTATTTTTGAAAATAATGTACGATTTTTCTGCAGTCTTGTGACATACTTCGGGCAGTGAGTATGTTTACTGGCGAAGCTCGTTCTATAATAACTGGCGGCCTTGAAATATTCTTCAGGATGACATTTACAACATATATGCTTATTTTGTTGTACTCAGTGAATCCACAATGTGAGTATATAAATTTTGAGGCCAAACTAGCATAGAAACAAATTTGACCTTCAAACGGCGATTTTCAAGGTTAAGGGTGCCACTAGGATTTTTTCCTTATTTTTCCCGTATTCAGCGCATCAAATTACATAGGAATACGCTTTCAAACTTTTTAAAATACATTTTTAGAATTGGACTTTTCGCTGCGGACGGGGCTGGTCGATATATCGATCAGTAGTTAGGCTTGGGACTCCAATTGAGAATTTCATCGATTTTATTTATATCTTTCATATAAAAAAAGTCAATTTTAATGGAAATTTCCCCGTCCTTAGAAGGTTAAACAATATATACTTCGGTGGGATATTTTAAAAAATGATTGCAGGGAGTGTTAATCGTTTAGCATTCATCATCAATTTTACCCTACACTTGTCACTCCTTTTTTTCCGTTCCTGAGACCTCCCTCAGTGAATTGTCCGATTGTTAAAATTGTCCGATTGTTCAAAAAGGGCCGCAACTTTGTCCATTTTTATTTCTTTCACTAAACCGTTGAGGTTTAGTGAAAAAAAAATTAAACCAGTTGCGGTCTTTTTTTTTCATTTGAAAGCGGCCCCCTAGTGCCTCCGTTAGTCCGTCGATGAATTTGCCAACTATACATCGGAGGCTCACGAGAGGCCTCTACGTTGCGCCGTAATGGTCCGTGACGTTCCTTATTTAATTCAACGATACATCGACGTCCGTACGTATGTGGGGGAACCAACAGCGAGACTTCTAGACGTTATACGATTTCATTGAGGTGCGCGCTGACTTTTATTGCTCGCGGGCAACGCAGACCGGAGAGGCTTCGGATTCTGCGGGGTATCATTGGCTCTGTGATGATCTGTGTGCTCTCGATGCGATATAAGGCGATCAAAGGTCCACTCGTTCGACCTCTTCGAAACGATCGCAATCCCGCGCGCCCGTTTATATCGTGGAGAACCCCGGAAGTCGAAGAATCAAGAGTACGATATAGCTAAAATCGGTAGACATTAGGAAATTCTTTGTGGTAAAAGTACTCGTGTAATGTGCTCCATTTCTCATATATCGTCGATATATATATATATATATATATATATATATATATATATATATATATATATATATATATATATATATATATATATATATATATATATATATATATATATATATATGCATATTGAATGAAATATGTATAATGCTTAACCCTCCATGGTGGCACTTCTGAAAAGATCCGCGCTGCCCACACGGGCTCAAAATGACTCAAATAGTCGCCGTACGAACTCTGTCGATCCAATTGGGTGAACAAAATTCTAGATCATACATTTCACATTCTAGAATATGGAAAATCCGCATTAACGTGAGAAATTTTTAAAAATTTAATGGTTATAAAAATCTTGAGCATGAAAATTCCGCACAAATAAACCTTTTTTCACTTAAAATTTTTATAACATTTTTTTTCTTCCGTTTTTTGGTAAAATTGTTGGTTAATACTCTGGAGATATGGTGCTTTTGGATTAAAAAATGGTCTCATTGTGGGCGTTCCAAAATTAGTATTTATTCTGAGATCTGAAGAGGACCAGCTCATGAAATAAAATTCTGAACGGCTGTCACCGGCAAACGGACGATGCAATTAACCCTTCGAGTGCACACCTCCGCCGCCAACCTATAAGTGCATCTTGGGTCAATCTGACCCAAGCGTTTTTCAAATCGTTGCATTGGTAAATATGCATTTTTTGTTTTTTTTGTAGAGGCGTTTTTTGTAGTAAATTATCCATATTTTATGGCCCGAAATTATTTTTTTGACGAAAACGAAAATTAAATGCCGAAACATTCACTCAAAGTGGGGCATACGTTGAAAAATACGTACTTACACGTACTTTCACACTGGGTCAAAACAACCCAGTGTGCGCTCAAAGGGTTAAGAAATTATTGGTCCCAATGTACAGGAGGAACTTCGAACCTTCGATGGGGGAAGACCATTGGCCACCGAGACCATACATCAGCCTCAAATTTGGTGGGGCAAACTTAACCGCCAGCGACCAAGGCGGATTCAAGAAATAATATAAGCAATTAGCTGAGTTATTAGGCGTCGTGCCAAAGGCCAAATCAAGCGAATTGCATGATTAGTTCCTTGACAATGAAATTGAAAAATGGTCACCCATGTTTTAAATTTTACCGCAGCGTATCTCCTTAAGTACCCTTTCATAAGGAATTCCAAATACTTATTTCACCCCTTAAGGAGGCGCGAGCGTTTCATCCTGAAATGTTTAACGATACCGAGTTGTTCAGACGCATACGTGTCTAAGAATAAAAAGTTAAAAAATCCCGGCACAAATGTGCGCACGAGAATAATTCGGCCATTATGAATAATGCTTACGGAATAAAATGAACGTTGGATTCATCGCCTTGCGGTGTGTCCGCCATTATACGTGCTGGGAGAAATGAAAGTGCGTCCGAGTGACGGCAAAAAAGAATTTTCATCGCCGATCGGCAATAATAATATATTCAAGCCTCCCGTCGTAATTAATACTCGCTGGACGCTAATGACGAGCGATAATGCGAGATACGGCGTAGGGCGTGGGCGCAAAAACTGGCCTGGGGCAATAAGCTCCGTGCGTATATCGCGATTACGTACACCACGATTTTATATCAACCGTTCTGTGTGCGAACATGGCGAACATTACAGTCTCGAGTTTTGTACCATCGCGTCGTTACGTTAGATCGATGTAACGGTTCAAGTTTATTAAAGGAAACAAAAAATGGGAAAAATTCAAAAAATTAAGTTCTCTTTAATTTCGCGATAACGGGATGACATTTTATTCACGCAAACATAGTAGCTGTGAAGGCTGATTGGTTGTGAATTTTTCTCAAAGTAAGTAAAATGGCTCAAGATTTCATAAAAATTCATATTTATCGAATAAACAAAAAAAATCAGTACACCCTTTAACTTAAATTTTTGAGATTTCGGAATGAATTTGTGAAGGGTTGTTGAGGGATTTGAACCATCTAGAACATTTCGAAATTTCACAACACGTACATTTTCAACTTCGCGATATTCGGAGATTTCATTTAATCTACTAATGGTGCCTCACGTAGAGATCGTCCTTAAAATAACGTACAAACAAAAAATGGCGAGTTAAGAAAAAATACCGTGCAAATTGGTAACTCGCAGGTTTTTCTTCAAATAGCGCGCTAATTAGAAACTGGCAGGTTATTTTCTCATCATCTTATTTCGCCCACGAAGCTTCTTTCATGAGGAAGTAAGCACTGAAAAAATAATGTTCTTACCGGAAAACTTCGCGAGCGAAAGAGAACGCTGAGCAAGCTACGTCTGAGTTTCTATCACGAACGACTTCTAATTAATTTATTCCGTTAAGGATGTACGGGAGCGTCGAACCCAAAAAAAAACCTTATTTTAGTCCGTTACATATAATAACACGACAATTAAACATTGACCAACTGGGAAATTTTCCAAAACGTTTCTTCTATACCTAACCTACCCCCAAAAAAATCCACATCGTACTGCACAATTGCCTGATTTCAGGCCTAGCCGAACCTCTGAATGATAACGCGGTTTCAGGCTCTTGCACACAGGCTTGAACATGGGTTGGTAGAAAAGCCTGTACTAAGCCTGAAACGACGAAACAACAAGGCTTGAAACGAGCCTCGTTTAAGGCCTTAAACAAGGCCTTAAACAAGGCTTGTTGTTTCGTCGTTGCAGGCTTAATACAGTCTTTTCTACCAACCCTTGTTTAAGCCTATGTGCAAGAGCCTGAAACCGCGTTATCGTTCAGGGGTTTAGCTAGGCCTGAAATCAGGCTGGTTCTCAGCCTGAATTAAAAAATGTGAGCCTTGTTTTAGAGCTTGGCGAGCCCTTTGTTGATCGTCAATTCCTACCTGGGGCAGGCTTATCCCAAACTCTTCTCGAGGCTATATGAGGCCTGTTTTTAGTTTTCTATATTCTACAATGGGGTACATTTAATAAATTTGTAATTAATGTGATATATTCCATTTTTTAATTTTATTTTATCTATACATTTTATCATCTATATATTTTATCAACTCGAAACGATCACATACTTGTCAATGTTTCACATTAAAGAAGTTTGTAACTAGTGCTGCATGATCTTGCTGTGCGTTCATAACATTGTATGCATAATTAATTCCAATTTCATGATTTTTTCATTTTATATCTAATTCGTAAAAATATCTAAACAAAAAAGATCGTACATTCGAGTGAAAAATTTCGATTGTTATCGCATCAAACTGACTCTCTTTTTCTCGGTTCAAATCAATACTTTGTCGAAAATATTTCACATTCAATAAGAGCGTCACTATAGTGCAACACAACTTCGCTTTGTGTGCATAACACTGTAATATTTATTTCATGGCTGTTTCGTTTCTCACTGAATTCATGAGAATGTCTAAACGAAAAAAGTTCATTTTTTCGGGTGGAAAAATGTCGATGTTTATTGCGTCAAATTGATCTAGAAAATTAAGATAGAGGATGAAGTAAAATGTCAGTAGTGTATTTTTTTTTGCAGATACACAATTTCAACATATTCTCGCATTTATTGCTAATTTTTTTTCATAAAAGTACAGAAAAAATATTATTTTAAACTTATTTTATTTTATCACAACCTGAAACAAGCCTGCATCCAGCCTTGATTTTTTAGGCTTAAAATTCACCGGCTGAATAAAGCTTGAAATAACCCTGAGTTTAGGCTAAGCAGCCAGTCTTGGTTCCAGGCTGCTCCAAACGATGCAATAAAGCCTGGCACAGGCCTGTCTCACTCAGGCTCGGTGAAACAAGGCTCGCACAAGCTTGTTTCCATCGTCAGCCTTTTGATTTCCTACCTGGGCCCATGAGAACGCATGCAAAAATAATTCTTTAAGGGGTTGAGATCGATACCATACATTGCGCCCAGGCTAAGAAGAAGCCAAATTACGTACCGTAAAACCGGGTTACTTTGACAGTCTTTGGGGCTACTTTAACAGGGTGCCAAAAAACAGTTTAAATGTGTGCGCAGGCAGCCCGCGTGATCTTCTATGGCGGGCGGCGGGTGCGGGGAATAAACTTGAATAACAATTTGGTATTCAAGTTTATAATAATGTTGCTAAAGTTGATTGTAATGTTGCCCAAGTTGATTTTGATCTCAATGACAATTATAAAACTGATTGAGTGCCTATAAAAGTACCCTGGGTACTCGATATTTTTATGTAAAATGTTTCTTAAGGGAGGACCCCTCTATAACCGCCCATTTTCGACTGTTGTCTTTCGAATTTATTTTAAAGAAAGAAGTAAAATACCAGGTCAAAAGAACTTTAAGTTTTTATTAATAATATATTGAGTTATGTAAAAAAAGTTATTTGTCAAAAGCATGAATTTAAAAATAATTTTAAAAAGATCGAAACGAGTTTGAATAAAAGTTCGTTTTTCCGACCATAATTTTCATATCAAAAGTGGTATATTTTCTTCAATTTTCAATTAATCGAAAAAAGCGCTCGTACTTAAATGTAAAAGCAATTTAAAAAGCTACAGTTCAAATTTTAAGTCAATTGGACAAAAATTGTTCGATTTCTGTTGTGTGCCTATTAAAAAAACATGACTTTGAGAAAACAACTTAATGTTTTTCGTGTACATTTTTTCAAATAAAAATGTACACGAAATACGCTCAATGTATGCTTAATAACATACCTTTTTTTATCCCAAATAAATAATGCAGTGGACAAAAAAATCGGTAAAAACGACCTATTTTCGGCCTTTTTCACAGTGCTGTCCTCCCTTAATAATAATAACAATTTGATTGTAAAAAATCATTGCTTTTCATTTAATTCCATGTATAATGCGTAAAAGATTAATTTTTTATCAAAATGATGTCATAGTAACCCTTAACCTTTGACATAAGTTGCATTTCAATACCTTGTCAAAGAAACTCCACACTCGAGGTTATTTCGACACTTTGAAATATATATATATATATATATAAAATTGCAGGGGTTGGGTGGGGCTTGACTTTCTTATACATCTGATAGCCAAAGGACACATTGTTATATTGGAGGAAAAACGGTGGAATTTAGAATGTTCAACAAAGTTACCTACAAAAAGCTTCCAAAACCTGTTCAAAGTAACCCCGTTTTACGGTATGCAATTTTTACCGCCACGCCAGCCTTTCCATCTGCTTCCATAAAATTCTGACTCTGCGGTGAACTAGCCGAGAATTCATTTGCGATATTTGCGAGTGTCAATGGAAAAATAAGTCGTGACCCACAGCATCGAACGAAAACTAGCGCAGTCGAAATACTGACGTGTATACATGTATATTTATAATATATAGCGTGGAACAGACATAAAGTCGAATTGGAAGCGAAAACCTTGCTCATTAATAATTCAAGGGATCCGTGAATAACACGAGAGCTCGTGACCCACTGCACCTCCGAGAGATCCAAACACCCTTGTATCCAACGTCCAAAACCGTAGCCTCGATCGAATTAACAATCATCCGTGTTGCGGAGCTCGTATATGAAGACTTCGGTTACTTAGTCTGTCAACCGAGGAAATAATCTGTCAGTGTAGAACCAAGCGAGAGGGAGTAATATTTTCGTAATTTTGATCAATCTCACATTCGGGTCAGTACAACGTGTTCGCGTCGGCGATCAATATTATTCCGTTCAATTTCATTTGCTCCTCCGATATCGGAGCATCCTCTTTGCGTTTCCATGTGCATTTTTTTCCCACTGACGTCACTCGCCACGACCTCAATCGTATATTAAGGACTCAGACGATCCCCATGCAGAAATTTTTTGGGGACTCCCCAGATCCTACCAGATCCCTATGGGGATTTGATAGGGACGCCCCAAGTAAGGAGTCCACACTGGAATCCAAATAGATTTGTTGGGGATTCCCCAGGTTCTACCAGATCCTTATGGGGATTTGATATGGACACCCCAGGTAGGGAGACCACATTGGAATCCAAATGGATCCTGGGCTGTTTCCAGATTAACGTGGTTTGAGAATTTTTTACTAGAAATTATATAAAAAAGGATTTCGCGACGCTTTGTAAAAAATTATTCTTTGATGGTCCCGTGCACAGATTTGCTTAGGAGTTTCAAGATGCACCAACGTGTTTCTAGGAATTTGTTAGGATATCGAATAATACAATATATAATTATATTCTTTAGTAACTTCTTTACTTTAGTGCTTACCCATATTGTATATTTATAGTTTGTTATGGGCTAGTATTTTTTATACGAATAAAAAAGCTTGTTATAAATTTTAATATGCACACTTTTTGAATTTTTAATACTTGTGCGCATAAAAATTTGTTTTGGACGTGATGGCAATCGGGTTACGATTGCGTCTGCGGTTTATCGCTGTGGGTGTGGAGTTTTGTTAGAGCGGCTTAAATGAGGTTTTAAAAGAAAATTAAATGTAAGTATGAAATCATATTTTTATAAACATGATATCTATTACACATTCGCTTAAGTTTGTAGCCCGTAACATCAATTTCCAGCCGACCCGGTGGATTTTTCATCGGGATCCAATAGCGATTCCCCATCGGGATCTAACAGGGATTCCTTTTCGGGAGCCAATAGGAATTCCCTATCGGGATCCAATAAGGATTCAGAAAATCGCTTCCGACAAAAGAATGACGTCGGGCGATAGAACATAAGCGGCGCAGGGTACATATATATTCGTGTCGTCGTTGAAAAGCGCGCGACGATCGAGTTACTGCGCAATCGTGATCGTAAAATTTATTTACTCCAAACACGCATTAATGTTTGTTACATTCCAATGATGCAAGCATCAACCTTATTAAAGTGTTTAAATTTTATATAATATGAAAAGTATTCAAAGAATATCCCGCCCATAACTGCACAAGTATTTTTAAAAAGTTCATAAAGTATAAAAAGTACTCGAAGATATAGATATAAGATATAAGTATTCGAAGAATACTATACAAAGCACTATAAATATTCAGTATGGGTAAACAATTTAAAAAAAAAACAAAAAAAGTATATTGTGGTATTCGATATGTACTCCTTTGTAAACAATAAATTGATCTCTTTAGTGTATCGATGCTTTTATTTTTTGTAGCATTTTGGGCTTACAGAATGCGATATGATCGATCAAGCATCGTATCGGATTCCGTTCAATACTGTGGGGAAGCTTTAAGATTCTTACATTGGATTCCGATGGGAAATCCCTATTGGATCCTAATAGGGAATCCCTATGGAATCCCTATGGAATCCCTTTTGGATCCCGATGGGAATCCCTTTTGGATCCCGATGGGGAGTCCCTCTTGGAATCCAATGTACGAGCGTGACGTTTCCTGATAGGGATCCAATGGGGTGTCCCGTTGGATCCCTATCAGGGAGTAGGGAGAAGTAGGGGAATCCTATAGGATTCCAAACACAATTTCTACCTGGGTCGGGAAACGAGGGAAGCCTACATTCTCCATTATTTTGCCACCCTGTGTGTGTCTCGCGAATGCCGCGATGCATTTATCGATCCACGCGGTTATTTTCAGAGTTCGTCTCAGTTCACCCAGTTTCCAATGGGCATTGGGGCCTCCACTCGCGTGCAATTATTTCTCCAAACCCTTTTTGGCTCTGGATCAGCTTTTTAGAATTTTAAGCTGTATGAATCAGCTAATTTCGTTGGGGTATTAAAATAAGGAAAATAACTAAAAATGGCTCGTGCCACCTACTGAAGCGACTCACTTGTTGGCAAATATTCGGAAGCGAGCGCTCTACTAGAATCAGGCTAATTTTTGTTTGGATGGTTTAATATATATATACACTGAGAAGAAAAATCCTTGATACAACTAAATCTCTTTAGTTGATATATAAGCTGATTGATTTAACTAAAATTTGCTTACACTAGATGAGAATTAGTTCGTTCATGGCAATCATGGATATTTTTTTTATTCGTATCAACTAAATCAGTAAAATCAAATTTTTTGTTCAAAGGACTGGAAATATTTGTTTGTTTATACTTTATTCAAATATATTTTCATTATGTATTTGTTTGAATACCAGGTATCGAAGTATCTAAACAATTTTGTTGAAAATAACAAATATTTTTTATATCAAATCGGATTGAAATATTTAAAAAACTAAATTTTTGTTGAAATCAATGTATATAATTTAGTTAACATTATTTTTCAAAGTAACAAATAATTTGGATGATGGGATTTTTTTTATGTGACTCAACTAAACTGCATCGATCGCGTACTAGATCAATTGGTGATACCAAAGCCTAAGAAAATCATTTAACAATTTAATTTGGTCGGTACAACTATTATGATTTTGTTATCTATAAGTAAAAAATCGGTTGCTTTTCACACTACAATTAGTTGGACATTTTATGAACAGTGACCAACTTGGTTTCTTTGTTAAAACTAGATGATTTGTTTATTGAACATAATGTATTTCTTCTAATAGACTTTATAAATAGTCTATTAGATAAGATCTACATAACACAATCTAAATAACTAATTTTCGTAAGTTGACAAAATAATTTGTCTCATTTTAAACATATTTTTTAAAATCATTAAAAACATCTTTTTGCATAGTTTTATCTATGAGAAATCAGAATTTCAAGATCCCAAAAATATAGCTAATTCAAACAAATAAAACTAAGCATCGTATAATTACTTAATACGACGTGATAATTAATCATCATTTAAAAATCAAATGGTTGAATTATTTTGTTAAACCAAAAGCGCAAATTTATTAGCAAAACCGAAATTTAGTTGAATTGGTTTTGAAAGTGTCGTCTGAAACAGATTTTGGCCGACTAACCCATTAACGCTCAGAGGACGCAATTTTGACATCTGAGTTTGAGCTGTCGCCATGTGATGATTTTGAAGATAAAGTAATCGGGAATCACTGTTCCCTATGTTTTTGAGTGTGCCTTTTCAAATGGCGATGGTTAAAAACGCGCCAGAGAAATGTAACAATAGAAAAATCGAAAATACGCAAAAAAAAACGTCATTTTTCGATGACGTTTTTGTTTTAATCGAGTTTTTATTCCCGTTTGACTTTTTTCATGCCTAAAACCAATGAATATCGTGACCTCGATGTCTGAACTAAAAATCATGAGGTTTTTTTTAACGTTTCGGTAAGCCAAAATGGCGGTCAGAATGAAAAATGTTCTCCCGAAACTTGACGGATTTTTTTCGAAAACTATAGACTTGAACAAAAATTGTCCAAGAACAAAACTGTCTTAAAATTAGTCAAAAAATACTCTGAAAATTTTTCAGTATGATCTGATGTCATTTTTTATTTTTTTAAAGAAAATTACGAAATTGAAATTGCAATAAACATCGTTAAAAAATCTGAAAAAAATGTGTAGCGTTCTTCGACTAATTTTAAGATATTTTTATTCCTAAACAAATTTTGCTCAGGTCTATAGTTTTGGAGAAAAAAAATAGTCAAATTTCAGAGAAAAATTTGTCGTTCTGGCCGCCATTTTAGTTTACCAAAACGTTAGAAAAAAATAACCTCATGTGTAAATAACCTCCCGATATTGATTGCTTTTTGGCAAGAAAAAAAAATCGAAAGGGAACGAAAACTCGATTTAAAAAAAACGTCATCGAAAAATGACGATTTTTTGGGCGTATTTTAGATTTTTTTATGGTTTAATTTTTTCTGGCATCATTTTGACTATCACCATTCGAAAGAGCACAGTCAAAATATAAATAACAGTGGTTCCCGATTTTTTTCTTTTCGAATTCATCACATAGCGACAGCTCAAACTCACGATCAGGTATCGAAATTGCGTCCTCTGAGCGTTAATGGACTAAATACATTTAGTTGTTTGAAATAAGTTTTTTGTCGGTGTAGATAAATAGTTGAACACAACTTTAGTGATGTCAAATTCAAGCGCATAACTCAGAATCTTCGCTTTGTCCTGATTTATTTAAAAAACGCATATTTATTTCAAGTAAACGTACTGTCCGTTTAATCGTTCGAATTTTGTTGAATTTTGATCGGCACGCTAACGCCAAGACGTGAAAGTGATATCGCCTCTTTGTCTTGATTTATTGAAAAGACGTATTTATTTCAACTAAACGTATTACCAGTTAAATCGTTCGAATGTTGTTGAATTTCGATCGGCACGCAAGCGCAAAGACGTGAAAGCGATCTGCGCATGCGCTGAATCAGACTCGTGGATAGCCCGTGCACGGAAAAGTCGGTAGCCGGCTTCAGTCGTTCGACAGTTTTTGAAAAAAGAGAGAGTGTATTTATGGGTCTGAGAATTATCGTCGACCAAGGACCAACAAATATCGACTAACAACAGCCACCGTCAACGAATCATGGCCAATATTAAAAGATCGTGGTCATTGAATGAAACTGTGGAAGCATCAATTACAAAGATTCTGGAAGGTAAGTACAATTTTGTAATGTTTAACCTTTTTCTGTGTTCAACGTTTTTTTCTTCGAATGTTCTTCATTACTTTTTGTACAAGTCATGTATATTCGTCAAGTTATTACCTGTTAGTTATATACAAAAAACGCACGTACGCACACATTCTGCATGCAATCAACAAATAGTATAGCGTACAAATATAATTAGATGAGATTTGATGCGTAAAATGTCTCATTCCTTTGTTAGAAAGGTAGGCATATACATTCGCAATCGCATACATACACATTCACTCACACACGTGCGGGATGCGAGCAACAGCCAAGAGCACGTTCTAGTATAAATGTAGTTTACAATGTCAACACAATGTCAAGCGACGCAAGTATTAACCAGCTCGTTGAAAACTTTGAGAACCCTACAATGCCTGTTGAAATATTACATAAAATAATGGGTCAAAAATTAGCAATTTTTTTTTATTGTACAATTATAAAAATAGTTCTGGTTCTCTAACGAGACTGCCCCTTTCTTCCTCGGGCCTGCCGAACCAGCCTATACTCTCGTTGCTTTTCTCTTCGCGGGCCTCCCTCGACCACACGACCAAAACACGCCAAGTTTTCCTTTCTTCTCTTGCCGCCGCTCGCCCTTGATACTTTTCTTTCCCCATTTATTGCGCCAATTTTCTCATTCCTTTTTCTCAATCGCACACAAATATACACGCTCATTCGCAGGATATAGATATAGATATATGTAGATATAGATATAGACTTCGATACAAAAAACCTATGCGAGTATAAACAGAAATGTATATATATCGTTATTTTTCGTCTCCTGGGAAATATTTTGAAAGCGACTTGTATTAAGCGGTTGGTTGAGAACTTCGAGAACCTTGCAGATGCCGGTTCGAAAGTTTTGTAAAAGAATGCATCAAAAATTGGCCATCTTTGTTTCATTTTTTAAGGATACAATGAGAGTCGGTTGTTGAGAACTTTTTAGAATTTGTTAATAGTTTTCGAATAAATGTTGCTTTAAAAGAGAATATTCGGAGAGAAATTACAAAATATATTGTAAATATTGGAAATTATTGTTGACCTGAACAAAATTTTCTTCGAGTGACTAAATATTTGGTCATATCTGCCGAAATATTATAAATCACATGGGTCTTTGTTTTTTCATGCCACTTTTTATCGCTACCGGGCGTCTTATCGCTTACCAGAACGAAATTTCTTTGAGTGGCTAAATAATAGCGGGTGACTACATAATACTGAAACCGGTTGCTTTATTGTTTGCCAGAACGAAATTTTATTCGCGTGACTAAATCATTAATTTCATTAATTTCATCATTTATCTGAAGAATTCGAAAACGTTAAGCGTAAAGTGACAAAATATTTTGTCAGTACTGAAAATTATTGTTTGCCTGAGAATTTTTTTTTGTTGATAACTAAATATTTGGTTAAATCTGCCGAAGTATTAAAAATCATCCGGGTCTTAGTTTTTTCTTCTCATTTTTTATCGCTACCGGGGCCTGTTTGCCAGCACGAAATTTTATACGAGAAACTAAATATTTTGTCCCATCTACCTAAGTTTTTTTAATCACTCGGGTCTTTACTTTTTCTTCCACCTTGTTATCGATACCGGGTGTCTTATGTTTGCTAGAACGAAATTTTATTTGCATGACTAAATAATTAATTTCATTAATTCAATTACTTATTTGAAAAATTCGAAAACGTTAAGCGTAAAGCGACACAATATTTTGTCAGTACTGAAAATTATTATTTGCTTAAACAATTTTTTTTGTTGAGTGACTAAATATTTGGTTACATAAATCGCCCGGGTCTTGGTTTTTTCTTGCCACTTTTTATCGCTACCGAGTTTTTTTTGCCAGAACTAAATTTTATACGATTGTGACCAAATATTTTGTCCTATCTGCTGAAGTACCATAAATTACTCGTTTATTTATTTTTTCTTCGAACTTTTTATCGACACCGGGCGTCTTTGCCAGAATTAAATTTTATTAGAGTGACTACATATTTAATCTCATTACTTTAATTACTTATGTGAAGAATTGGTAAACGTTGAGCGTGAAATGACAAATTATTTTATCAGAACTGACAATTATTGTTTGCCTGAACAAAATTTTCTCCGATGGATTAAATATTTGGTCACATCTGCCGAAGTATTATAAATCATTTGGTCTTTGTTTTTCTTCTTATTTTTTATCGTGATCGGGCGTCATTTTTTTGTTTAGATAATGCAATAACCGACGATAATATAGCAGGCCTAACCGAAGATCTTATAAAAGAATTGATCCCCCCCCCCCCATCGGTCTGAGGATCAAGTTTTTGAAGAGATGGTCAGCGACGTACAAACCCGGAAAAGTCTCCGATGTTAGTATGTGGCTATATTGCGTACAAAAATGTGATGATTTTTCTGTGATCTGAAAGCTCAAAATGCAAACAAACTGTATTTTGGGTGTTCTATAGCGTTCTGTCTTTATCATTATTCATTAGCATACAAACCCAAACACGCAAATATCGCAGATATCGTCAGGAAGTTCCTCATCGGAAGGGACTACAATGGAGGCTTATAAATTGCAAAAACAAGATGCTTTCACGGGGAAGTTGTCCTTTGCTTTGAGACCGAAAACCATCAATCTCAAACAAATTCTTAGTGAGAACGTCCAAGGAAAGGCGGTTTTGCAGTCTTACAAAAAAAAAACGAAATATTTGTCGCGAAAAAATCGCATGCTCATCGTGGATGTAATTTTAACCGATTTATTGAACGAAATAGCGGTGTATGTCCAATTAGCATTTTTGACATAACGCTCGAACTAGTTTTTAACTATTTGTGAATACGATTATTTGTATTCTCGTTTTATTTTCAGATTGACGAACAATGATTTCGTTTATCTGTCTGAGGAAATAGTTAAACTATTTCCTACTGAAAACTCGAACATCTATTTCATCCCGCCAGTACCAAAAAATAAGTCGAAGATCGGAAAATCATTGATTTCGTGCGGAAGACTTGTCGACAAATATCGAAATAAAGTACGAGCTGAAAACTATTCACGAGTGGAAACCACCAGGAGGAAGCCAGCACACAACTAACGACAGTTCGGAATCATATTGTGAAGAAGGTAATTGAAATTTTTTGAGGTAGTTCTATCGTTATGACGACCTTAAAAAAATAATTTGAAAAAATTCAGCGAAATAAATTTGTTCATTCCAAATGTATTTTTGATTTTTTCTTTGTGATTAAATTGCTGCGTTTGATGGAATTTTCATGTATAGTCCCAGAAGCCATACTAGAAGCAAAAACCTGGCTATAAAGCCACTCAATGCCATGGAAATCGGTGAGAGAAAAGTGGACGCTGACAGTTGAATATAGTCGAAAGAACATATCTTCGAATCGAAGCCTGACATTTGGTCAAGTTTTTTAGATCTGGCCCATTCTGAAGCAGCCGGATGCGCATTCCTTGATCGAAGACGACTTCGTGGCTTCAAAATTACCAACGCAAGATCTGAATGCAGAACGTTGGAAGGAATTTTTTGCTCAAGTGCTGGTTATGCGTCCGACCAAAAAAGAAGACAACAATGCGACAGCATTGCTCGAACTCATCGACTGCGGAGAGATCAACGAAAGTACGTACGTTTTTTAAGGGCATATGTTTATATTTAATCACGTTGCTTAACAAATATTTTTTTATCTTACAGATGCAACAGTTGTAGCGCAACTGACACTGCTCCCACATTTGCTCCCGCCGAAGAGTCGTAGACGCCGACAAAAATCGCAGTAGAAACCATCGATTCCCGAAGCAAAAGACAGCATCGGTGTATACTCAATGGTAAGAACGATGATAAACCGAAATTTTGTAATTAAGGAGACGGGGGGGGGGGGGGTAATTTTTTTTGACGACACCGCATATGAAATATGACGACACGGGATATTTATTTATGCAAGAAGTATATAGTAAAGGAACATTTGAAGAATATTCTGTAAAATGTTCATTAATAATTATGCAGAAATGAGCTATTGGCCACAAATTTTCATCACCTGAGATAAGCTGAGATAAAAAAACCAAAAAGATTTTGTTAGTTGATAAACTTCTTAAAGTAACGCTGTCGAGTTGTTATCAATTTAATTCATTTTACAATAATAAAGTTTCCGATTTTTTAAATGAAAAATCGGTATTTTGACTTATGAGTGTGACAAAAAATTGAATAATTGATTAAAAACAAAAAAAATACTCAACAGCGTGACCTCAAGAAACTTATTAACTAATTGAATCTTTTTAGTTTTTTATGACTCAGATGATTCAGTGATGAGTTATGCAGTTCACCGCAATGTAACTTTGTTTTTGTGGTGTCTGAGCAGATTGCTGTCAGTGGCTCATTTCTGCATAATTATTAATGAAATCTTTACAGGATATTCTTGAAATGTGCTTCTATTATATTCTAAATTATATAAATAAATATATATGAACTGTGTAGTCAAAATAAATTATCGAAAATATTTTTTTTTATAGCTAATTAACCTTCCCCCTTTGAATCTCGAACGAATTCATATTTCTCTATTGACTTTAAAAATTGACTCACTGGTTTTTTAATATTTTTTTTTGTTTCTGTTGCTCGCTAACATAACACAAATTCAAGAAAACCGAAGAAAAAGAGTCGCTGAACTTGGTATTACTTTGCAGCCTTTTATAATTGCTGTGGGCCCTTCAACCGGAAATATAACGGACTTGTTTATATCCGCGGATAACACTTTGTACAAGGTACCGTCAGCTCTTAAAGCTATAGACTTGTGCTTCAAGATCTTTCATGTCTTTGACATTGAATATCCGATCGAAAGAAGGCACATTTGGCTATTAATTCAGAGGTTTTTGTACGGTTATGCAAGTGCATCCGATACCGTAACTCCGGGTATAACCGAAGTAATCAGTGATTTGCTGGCATTGCAAGAAAGAAATACTTAGACCGTTCAAACTTTTTCTGGTCACTTGTTTCCGTACTCTGATAAAACTATTTTTGGAATGATTCCATTAAAACTTCAAAGCTAGTGGACCAAAATTTCGTACAAGTTTGAGTTTATGATACGAAACTATATAGAAAAATATGTAAACGTGTTGTTTTTGTTATCATTCGGTTTAGTTCCTATAGTTTGACTCATACGACACGATCGTCTTTCTAGCATTAAGTAAATACGTTGATCTATGATTGGATTATCTGAAATAAAGTATTAAAGAATATTTGTTCTTGTGATTTTATGTTTAGGTTTATAAAAACAGTGTTTTAAAAAGACTGCAGGCAGTTTGATATTACTCAAATAGAGTGAGCTTCCATAGCAAATGAACCATTTGAGATTTTTTGTTCTTAATTTTGTTATCATTTTTTTTTTGTTGCGGACTAAAATGCGATAATTGTATCAACTACGTTCGAATACATTTTTTAGCGATGATTTTGTGTCCATATTGCGAAACTGCACTCTATTCCGAATCGAATCTTACCGATCACGTGAAACTTCGTCACAAGACTATAATATTGTCAGCTTGTTATTGTCGCCATAAAGGGTGTTCAAAAAGTTTTAATAACTTTTACGCGTATAAACGACATGTATCGCTAACTCATTCAAGACCAATTGGCGATGCAAAAAGTGGTCAACTGAAAATTCGGAGCAAAGGTTTCTCTAACTCTTACGGAGCAACAAATTTGAGTGGTCCTAAAAATGCGATTTCTGATTCAAAAATTCCATGTTTCCAAGGCGACTTTTCATATCATGAGTCTGAAATTCTCAACATCGAATCTTTCGAATTTTTACTCCAAAAAGAATGTTGTTCTTTCGTTTCATAACTTTACTCGGAGTTGAATCTCACACGGTCATTTATTCGCTCTTTGATTGATAAATTGAGTGTTTTATATAATTTAACACTTATACCTATTCTGAAAGAAAAGTGTGACTCAACAGATCATAAGCAAGCTTTGTTAGATTTGAAAAAAATATGCTAACGATGTTGCAGCACGGTTTCGACCCTTTCAAATTGGACTATCATTCTTTAACGTTCTTCAAAAAGGAAAATACCTTGATAAGACCAAAATCAGTAAAAATTCATGCATCAATAAAGTCGCGGTTCGTCGCAGGAAAAAGGAAGGCTGGTATTGTTAACACACAGATTCAAATTATATCAATCAGAGACGTTTTGAAACATTTTTTAGAGCTCCCAAAAATGTTACCGTCGATTGAAGAACACATTCGCAAATGTAAATGTAGTGAGCCGATAATATCAAACATGCAAGGCGAGTTATGGCAAAGGATCGAATCCCAATTCGCAGGAAAAACTGTACTCCCATTCATCTTGTACTTTGATGACGTTGAAATTAACAATCCTCTCGGTTCATACACTAGTATTCACAAGCTTGGTGCCGTCTATTTTACGTTAGCATGTATTCCCCAAGAGTACAGCAGCATGTTGGAAAATATTTTTCTTGCTCAACTTCATTGTACTAAAGATCATAAAACTGTCGGTAATAAAAACATATTTAGTAATATAATCGATCAACTGATAGATTTCGAGAAAACTTATTTGGTTGTGAATGTGGGTAATGAGCAACGAACAATTTATTTTTCTCTGTTAGCAATCGGCGGAGATAACTTAGCTATGAATGATATTTTCGGTTTCACTACAAGTTTTAACTCGCAAAATTGTTGTAGAGTTTGCAGAGCTAACAAAGATCAAAGTCGAAAGTTAATTAAAGAGGATACCCAAATTCTACGGACAATTGAAAATTATCGTGAAGATTGTGAAAATTGCTCTGCAGGAGTCAAAGCTGAATGCGTTTTCAATCGAGTGCCAAATTTCACGCCATAGAAAATTCAATCTTTGACGCCATGCACGATCTCCCCGAAGGCATATGCAGATATATAATACCAAGAGTTTTGAATACTTTCATCTACAAAGAAAAACATTTTTCTCTCGAAATTTTGAATGCTCGTCCCCGCAGCATTTTGACTGTGGTCGAATTTTTGATAAAAATATACCAATCTCGATAAGCAGCAGTGCTATTTCAAAACAGATTTTGATCATTTCGGCGTCAGGAATGGTTTTTTTAGTAGAAAATCTCGGTCTTCTCATCGGCGATTTAGTGCCTTTGAATAATCCAGCCTGGGAAGTGTATCTCGCTTTGCGAGAAATTATGAGTATTGTAATGAGTTCTTCAATCACGCCTGCCATGATTGATCTGCTTGAAACTTTGATCTCTGAACATTACGCATTGTACATAGAAGTTTTTAAAGAAGAATTAAAACCAAAGCATCATTTTATCATACATTATCCACGCTTATTAAGAAGATTAGGACCACTCATTCTCTTATAGTGCTTCCGTTTTGAAGCAAAACAGAAACAATTGAAAGAAAATGCTAAGGTCGTGAGATCCTGTACAAATTGCCCGTATCCTTTGGCTTTAAAACATCAACTGGTCTTATCACATAGACTATTCAGTCAAAAGGGATTCGGAGAACGATTGAGTTCGGGACCCATATTGCGTCAGTTAATAACTGATTTACCTAATTATTCCGAGTTTAAAAATACACTCCCGTTATATTTTCAATGCGAATGCATTCGTGACACATGGGTAACATTGAACGGCATTACTTACCACAAAAATATGGCCGTTGCCATGTTTCTGTACGACAATTTTATAGTCTTTGGCGAAATTCGATATATAATCATTCATAAAATGCACGAAGTAGCGTTCATATGCACAGAATATCATACCAAAAAAGTAAACAAGCATTACTGTGCATTTGAAATTATTAAAAAAAACCTCATAGTTGGCGTTTTATTTTAATACAGGATTTATTCTCATATGTCCCATGTAATTCTTATATTATGAGCAATGGCAATGTCTATACTTCTTGTGAATTTATGTAATAAGTTGAATAAACATAATTTTGTATCTACTTTACACGATTTTAATACCTTTATACCTTTTCTTCTTCTATTGATAATGGTATCGTAACTAAATGATTAAAATCATCAACTATATGAATGCATGAAAAACGTGTATTTCTGTTTAAAAACCAACTCAACCGATGTGTTAAAGTTACATGTATCTATACGAACCAACTAACTGCATTCATGAAAATCTACTATATTGATGTTCGAGAATTAACTAAACGAAGTGACAAAAATAATTACAAAAAATTGAATATTCGAATAAAAGTTTCTTCTGTTAACCTTGAGGTTGTGCCATTCTGACAGATTATGTATTCCATTGAATTTGACTTTTGTTGCTTGATGAGCGAATGTTATTTTAATCACGTAAGAATTTTGTTAGTCGTGGCCGCTTGATCAATATCCTAGATGTATATTTTTGTATATCAAAAAAAATATATATTTATCTTAAGTCTATATTTAATATCTTTTGCTTCATATCCTCTTCCAAGCTTTATTTATAGAGTCACTCTAATGAAAATAAAATTTAAAGAACTCAATATACAGTTCAAACAACTGATTTTTCCCGTCGAACTAATATATATTAGTTGATTATACTAAAATATTTGTTACAACCACAAAACTCTTGAGCGCGGTGATGAACTCAATTGTCTTTTGAATTGTTTGAATAGTTGCATAACTAACTGCATTCATGAAAATCGACTATATTAATGTTCAAGAATTAACTAAACGGACTGACAAAAATAATTACAAAAATTTGGATATTAAAATAAAAGTTTTTTCTGTTAACCTTGATTTTGTGTCATTCTGACAGATTATGTATTCAATTGAACTTAATCTTTGTTACTTGACGACCGAATGTTATTTTAATCACGTCAGAATTTTTCCAGTCTTGGCTGCCTGATCAACATGCTAGATTTATATTTGAGTATAATAAACAAATATATTTTTATATTAACTCTATATTTAATATCTTTCACTTTATATCCTCTTCCAAGCTTTACATATAGAGTCACTGCAATGAAAATGAAATTTAAAGAACTCAATATATAGTTGAAACAACAAACTTTTCCCGTCGAACAAATATATTTTACTTGATTATACTAAAATGTGTGTTGCAACCACAAAACTCTTGAGCGCGGTGGTGACCTCAATTGTATTTTGAATTGTATGAGTAGTTCGATAAGCCGTACGTAAAACTTGGTTGAGATCAACTTTTTGTGTATCAAGCATATATTTTGTCGTTTATATTTTATCTTTACGAAAGGACTACAGATCTTTGGTTGATAAAGACAAAACGTTGGTCAAGAATCATTTTTTTACGGATATGTTAACAATGACGTGCTCGATACAACTAAATTTTTATTCGTAGTTATATACTGGTTCTTGTTTATTTTCTTAATTTTTTGCTCGAATAGTATATTATTTTGTGAATTTGATTTAAGATGTTCTGCGATAACAAATTACATGTACATTGAAGATATAATTATTTTTATACTGACAAAATATTACGTTCAAAGTCTTCCGATATTTCAATGCAACACTTAATTTTACTGATCCAAATCACGATTTATTTAATTCATTATCGAAATATTTTGTTAAATTTTACAAATATTTTGTCGTGCGTATGGGACTAAATAATATGGCTGCATCAAACGAATTTCCAGCTTTTTAACCAAACTTTTTCTCAGTGTATATATATTAGGGTGTGCGGAAAAAAATCGATCCTTTTTTTTTCTGTTGCATCCACCAAAAAAAGGTGAATTAAGGTAAAAAATGAAGAATGCTCGAAGGAGAGCTCAAAAAAAAAATTATTTCGAATGGCGCATTACATTTGAATATTTTCCATAAGAATAACCCAGGAAAATATCGGGATTTCTGAATGTGGTAGTGCAACTCGTTAGGAAAAAATCACACAAAGATGTCATTAACATATTCTCATGGTTGAATTGAAATTGAATTTCCAACAAAAAAGTTTTTACGAAAAATTAGCTCAGAACAACCGTTCAAGTGGAATCGCTGGCTGAAATTGAATTGATAGAAAAAAAATAATTCAGAAGGCTGTAAAAATCGAATTTTTTGCTTTACGAAAAAACTTTTTGGGTTTTTTTTTGTAGAGAATGTTCTGCTCTAACATACAATTTGCATGGAATCGTTCAAAAAATATTTCTCTGATACAAAAAAGAATCAAGTACAACAAGAAATATAAGAGAAACGACGTCCATCATTGATCGTGTTTCGAAAAGTTTTATTGAATTAATTTTGTTCAATAAGATAAAATGATTTGCTTTTACATTATAATGCTTGATAATCATCGTTCTTTTTTTTAAGAGTCTGTTTGTCGCAATTAGGGTATTTCTGTCGTTGATTTTGCACTACGCCCAATAAATATTGTAGCTGCTCTTCGTTTTTGTTAATGAACCGTTATATGCTTCTATCAAAGTGACACCACGTTCGGCTGCGTTATTAACGGCGTTTGGATTTAAAAAAAATTTAAGCAACTCAAGTGAGTGGCATTTTCCGGCCATAATTCAATATTTACTCTAAAAAAATCATGAGGTAAATTTAATTGCTGGAAAAGAAATAAGGATTCTTGAGTAGCGAAATCGCTTGTGTCTTCTTTCAGCACCATTTCCCAATCATTTTTTTAACAATTACTCGCTCGGAAGGATTTTTAGATTTTTCTCGAGATTGCAGAGCTTGTACCATTTTTGCCGTCATACTTATCGGCACAGCATTGTCAAAAAACGACAAAGCAACAATTTTCACGTTAAAGTACCACAAGTGACTAGCTAATTTTTTCGATGCAGCCTCCCCTCCTACAGGATTCACTTCGCAATAACGAATGAAATTTTGTAGCAGTGACAGATCTCGATTTGGGGGAAAAATGTCGCGGTTTCCCGTTCGTGGCGCTAGCGTGAAGCTTGTAATTTTGCACTACGAGCTACCGCATGCTGCCGCCAGATGGCATCGTGTGCTAGGGCGCGCACGCCGCTTAAATAAAAAAATTAATTTCAGACAGCGATACCACTTGAACGGTTGTTCTAAGCTAATTGTTTGTAGGAACATTTTTTGTAGGGAATTCAATTCTCTATTAGAATATCTTAATGACATTTTTGTGAGATTTTTTTCTGAAGAGTTTTACTACGACGTTCAGAAGTGCCAATATTTTCCTGTGTTATTCTTATGGAAGGTATTCAAATGCAATGCGCCGTTCGAAATAATTTTTTTTGAGCTCTCCTTCGAGGATTCTTCTTTTTTTTACCTCAATTCACCTGTTTTTGGTGGATGCAACCGAAAAAAAATATATCGATTTTTTTCCGCACACCCTAATATATATATATATATATAAAACCCAAACAAACAAAAAATAAGAAAAAAATTAACCTGATTCTAGCAGACGCCCCACTTCTGAATATTTACCCATTTTTTGCGGTATTTTTCTTTCTGCCGAATACGAGCATCTTTTGCTACGATCCCGAAAAAAATCGATTACTCTGCATCGCCCTTGATTCTCACTTTTATGCTTAATTAATTCTTCCGGGTAACGTTGATCGAGAATTTTCGGAGCGGCAAATATTTCGTAAATCGAAAGGTGCCGTTTGAAACCCAGCGATCCTTCGCGTAGCTCCGGCATAATCAATTCAACCGAGTACCGCCGAATTTCTGAGTTAAATTCCTTCAAGCGCGATCTCACAAGAGCCATCACCTTATATACGCTGTTTTATAAGCTACGCGGTCGCGTGTGTTTCGCACCATGTCGCGAGTACGAAAGAAGCGAGAAGACGAGTATTCTCTCTCTCTCTCTCGCTCTCTCTCCCTCTTTCCCTCTCTCTCCCTCTCTCCCTCTCTCTCCCTCGTTCTGGCTATTCGTGTGAGTCTGTATCTCTCGAATTGGTTGCGACAAAGAATCGTCGTCTGAAAACCAACGCCTCGCGCGTTCCTGAAGATCGTTGCGAGAGGACTTGCGAGTACGCGTGAAGGGAGCGAGACTCAGAGAGGTCTGCCGTCTCTCTCTCTCCCTCTCCCTCTCTCTCTTCCTCTTGTGTACACAAATACACGCACAGACATATACACACACATTTTTCTGGGGAGAGAGAAAAATTCTCGAAATGTCTTTGGCGGAACAATTTCTCTTCGACGTTTCTGCTCTTTCCCTCGCTCGCGGGACGTCGATCTTGGACGTGCGATAATTCTCGCGATCCTTCGGACGTCGCTGCCGTTTTCTGCCGCGCGCGCGCGATGCTTGAGGTGAAAATAAACAAAACGAGAATAAAAAAAAGAGGAAACGCAGAAATGGCGAAAAGACAGAGAGAGGATGAGAGCGAGTGCTAGAGAGAGAAAAAAAGAGAGCAGCTGACAGATTGCTAGAGAAAGAGAGAGAAGAGAGTGAGAGAGGTAGATGAATTGATAGAACAAGAGTTGGTGAAAGAGAGAGAGCGAGAGAGGGGAGTGAAAAAAAGGCGAGAGAGAGAAAAATGCAGCAGCACGGAATCTTTCCGTAGTTGCAGATTATATGGAGAAGCTTGTGCACGCCGCGATGCGCGGAACGTTCCCTCAGTCTCTCTCTGTCTCTCTCTTTGTCTCCGTCTCCACGCTCGATCTCTGATCGTGCAGACGGTGGTGAGTGTCGGTGGGGTCCGTTCTGCGACCGCCTACGTCGAGACCACTTCTCTATTTGGCAGGGGACAACCCCACTCGCCGTACGCTTCGATTAGGCTTACTTACGAGCGATCTCTCGTTGCCGCTAAGGAGACGCCGGGTTTTCTGTATAGGTACGCGCTTTTCCGCTCACCTATCACGCGGCGAGCTGTGCCAGTCCCTGCCCTGTTGCTCACGATTACGTGCGCACCGAGATAGTATTATGACCTCTTGGAACAAACGTACACGCGATATATTCGTATAAGTTGCAACGGGATATTCCACTAATGCCTGAAATCGATGAGTTTTCGTAAGTTCGCGCACTTCTGTCGATACGATGAAGAAGGCTCGGCTCTGCTGAGTTGATCTCGAAGAGAATGTTGCGATAAGGAGGATGAGTATATGAGGATATGAGGATGAGTATATGAGGATATGAGGATGAGGATATGAGGATGAGGATATGAGGATGAGGATATGAGGATGAGGATATGAGGATGAGGATATGAGGATGAGGATATGAGGATGAGGATATGAGGATGAGGATATGAGGATGAGGATATGAGGATGAGGATATGAGGATGAGGATATGAGGATGAGGATATGAGGATGAGGATATGAGGATGAAGATATGAGGATGAGGATATGAGGATGAGGATATGAGGATGAGGATATGAGGATGAGGATATGAGGATGAGGATATGAGGATGAGGATATGAGGATGAGGATGAGGATATGAGGATGAGGATATGAGGATGAGGATATGAGGATGAGGATATGAGGATGAGGATATGAGGATGAGGATATGAGGATGAGGATATGAGGATGAGGATATGAGGATGAGGATATGAGGATGAGGATATGAGGATGAGGATATGAGGATGAGGATATGAGGATGAGGATATGAGGATGAGGATATGAGGATGAGGATATGAGGATGAGGATATGAGGATGAGGATATGAGGATGAGGATATGAGGATGAGGATATGAGGATGAGGATATGAGGATGAGGATATGAGGATGAGGATATGAGGATGAGGATATGAGGATGAGGATGAGGATATGAGGATGAGGATATGAGGATGAGGATATGAGGATGAGGATATGAGGATGAGGATATGAGGATGAGGATATGAGGATGAGGATATGAGGATGAGGATATGAGGATGAGGATATGAGGATGAGGATATGAGGATGAGGATATGAGGATGAGGATATGAGGATGAGGACATGAGGATGAGGACATGAGGATGAGGATATGAGTATGAGGATATGAGGATGAGGATATGAGGATGAGGATATGAGGATGAGGATATGAGGATGAGGATATGAGGATGAGGATATGAGGATGAGGATATGAGGATGAGGATATGAGGATGAGGATATGAGGATGAGGATATGAGGATGAGGATATGAGGATGAGGATATGCGGCTGAGGATATGAGGATGAGGATATGAGGATATGAGGATGAGGATATGAGGATGAGGATATGAGGATGAGGACATGAGGATGAGGATATGAGTATGAGGATATGAGGATGAGGATATGAGGATGAGGATATGAGGATGAGGATATGAGGATGAGGATATGAGGATGAGGATATGAGGATGAGGATATGAGGATGAGGATATGAGGATGAGGATATGAGGATGAGGATATGAGGATGAGGATATGAGGATGAGGATATGAGGATGAGGATATGAGGATGAGGATATGAGGATGAGGATATGAGGATGAGGATATGAGGATGAGGATATGAGGATGAGGATATGAGGATGAGGATATGAGGATGAGGATATGAGGATGAGGATATGAGGATGAGGATATGCGGCTGAGGATATGAGGATGACGATATGAGGGTGAGAATATGGGGAATATGGGGAGGGTGTAAAAATGAGTATACAAGGAAGAGGATATTTTCATAAGAAAAACGAGTTGTTTGTGGCCGCCCTTTTTTAAATTGCAATTAAGGCTAACAGCTGGTGATCTTTTTCTGATAATCAGTCGGAAAAATCTATACAGCTTCATGATTTTACTAATTATGTTTCTCGATGGTGACAAGGCTAAAAAAAGTGACCTACTGTTGAGTCCGGACTTAAGAAATTCGGTATTATCTAGAAATTGTGCTTTTTCCATTATTCAATTGATACAAACAATGATGCGCCTGCATGAATTATTAGTAGAAGCTGTGCAACGACGTAATATTACTAAATATTGCGGGGTCCAATATAATTTGTACTTTGACTTTACTATGAGTTGCGTTTATGGTTTGCAGGAACAAAAAATGTATAAAGACGTAGATAAATGTACATTTTTTTATTTTCCAGAGATATTAAAATTTTGAAAGGATCAATGAGGTATGTTAAAATCGAAAGAAGAATATTCGCAAGTACAATTTAGATCTACCTCAATCGAAACAACATATTTCGAACATGACACGATTTACATATATTAATTATTCTCTTTCGGCGAAATAAATATCAAATGAAATTAAGAATATTCTTCAAACAGAAAAAAACTATATGTACGCTCGAAAGTGCTGGAAGAATTTTTTCACTGAGTTAAAAATATGAATATTGCAAAAAATGGATTTTTTAGTTAACGTCCGATTCTATCAGTTAAACGCTAATTAGTCACCTTCTTGAATACGAGATCCACAAAAGAGAGTGGAAGAAGAGGAAATTACCTATTTTCACGTTAATTCGATCGGGTAATTCCAGTCGAAAGTTCCAAGACGAGTCTTCTCAGCTCCAGTCCCTCGACAATTTATACCCCATTAATGTTCCGTGATGTTTTTTTTTCTTCGAGAGAGCCACAAATTAGCATAAGTATAGGTAAATTGGCTATGTGGAGAATCTAGTCCAGTTATTTTTACGCTAAGCTTTTCAAAGGCCTGTGTATACACCTCATTTGTCATTGAGTTCTAATGCCACGCTCATATTCAATGGATACGACGGAGCCTCATTTAAGCGCGTATATACGCAGGTGATGAAAAAGAAAAAAAAAAGAACAAACAAGAATAATCTTATCCCGAGCTCTTTGATTCTCTTTTGGATTCGTGCTTGGAAATCCATCTCTGTTTTGACAGACAGATGCGTGGGCAGCCCTCATTTGGAGACGCAAACATGTATAGATGGATATGTATATTGAAATAGAATGAATGTATGGGAATCCATGAGGGACTTTTGGTCGACAAGATACGGAGCTCTGCCCCGAGGGGTCCCTCATCGCGACTTCTTTTTCTCCCCTCGCTCCGCCTCTCCGTCAAAATCCCCACAATTTATTGAGTATTCGTATCTCCATACGTTGAGGGAGTAGTTTGAAGTGGCGTGCTAAAAAAAAACGGTGGAACTTTTGGGAATTTGCCGGCTAGAAACTGCGCGCGCTATTCACTTTGTTTTTTGGTGTATCATCGAGACACACATTGAGGAAGGTAACTGTAAATTTTTAAGACAACGTGTAAATAATTGGGCGAGTCGTTTGGCAGCGGTCGCTGATCGTGTATCTGTGAAAAAGAGATTCACGCCCACCCGATTCGACCGACCCAAAAAGTACGAAATTTATTCATCAATCATATCGCATCAGCCCGACTGTTTCTTCGATAACATTATTCGTCGCCGAAATATTGACAACGATGCGAATCTTCGTTGTAAAAAGATCTTGACAAAATATGCGCGAATTTTTTTGTTCCATTTGGTGAACATGATTTGAAAAGAGGCTGCGTCAGATGATAGCCAAATACGATGTGGATCGTGAATAAACGTTGGGAATGAGTAATGCATTGAATTTTTGACGATCCCACTACGGATCAGCGGAACAGCAATTAAAATAAAAAAAGGATCTACAGAGTCAGATCGCGTGCTCGTTTCCGTCCTTAGCGCGTGGACACACGCGCTACGAAAAGGAAAAAAAAACGGCGCGCGCGTTCCTTTCGTAAATCGAGGGAATTTCATCGCGCCACCCGTCATTACTACCAAATAAATCGCCGTCGCGAAATCCTCGACGTACAGATTACCCAACCGATTGAACCGCTGCTTCTCGTTTTCTTTTGCCTGTCTCATGACGAGGGGAAGCCATGAGCAAAAAAAAAAGAAAAAAGTGTCGCTCGTAATCTCGTCGCGGGTCCGCGGCCGGAATGAAGAAACGAGCGATCGACACTCGCTCCTCGATCCCCAGGGTTTGCACCGCCGAGTGGAATACTGAAACGAGATCGCAAATAAACCCAGAAAAGAGAAAGAATTCAGCTTGAATTAGAGTCGTTCGATTGATTTTTCCATCGGCTTGGCGGAGGAAAAAAAATGCTCCAACGATAAAAACAACACCCCCGATGATCCCGGAAAGAAATTTTTTGCGAATAAACAAGTTTAAAAAAATGCAGAAGTTTGTTCCTCGCAAAAGATTTTCCATCGCAAGTCTCTCGATTCATCGTCGAGTTCTCGTGTGTATCGAACGTGAATGCTCAATTTCCGCGAAACCCTTTAGCAACTTGAATGGAAGAGGAGAAGCAAAAAAAGACGAGAAATCAATGGCTCCTCTCTTTGCGAAGCGAGTACACGCCGAGAGTCGTTCGTCTGGTCGAGTTTCCTGACGTTTCTTTCATTTTTTGTCTTATTTTTTTCCCCCTTGCCTTCTCCCTCTTTCCCTCGCTCTCTGTCACTCTACCTCGAGCTCGCGGAGAGGAGAGTTGGGCCACACGTGTCGCGAGAACTCTTCTCGATGCACAGCTGGGGAGCTCGGCCGCAGTAGTATTAGTAGTAGTACCCGAAGCGCGTACCAGTCGATCGATCGAACGATAATTACCTCGCTCTCCGAATGGCGTTTTCTTAGTGACAATTAGAGAAAGACGAGAGTACTCGTAAGGAGAGACCCCGCGGGATACGTTCATGATCGAAACAAGACACGATCGAGATTCGCCAGTTACGACTATGAGTTAAAACCTATATAAATATATATATATATATATATATATATATATATATACACACACACATGAACATTTGAATACATATATTCACGTTTCTCAAATTATATGTACATATATGTCAAATGCACTACTGATTTTGAACGCTTTGATTTTTTTTAAAAATAGTACGTGCTTATGAAAAATAGAGTTGGTCTAACATACATCATTAAAATTATTTATATTTAACTAAATTTTTATTCAATTTAATTTGATATATATGTCCATAGTAATACGATCATTTAATCTTGTATAATATAATTTTCTGTATATGTATATACATATAAATAATATTTGTATTTTATAAATAATTTGTTTAATAAATTTTATTATATTTTGTACGTAAACATTTTTTATCTATGGCAATATTTATATTTTATCATATCATTTTATTTATATATATATAAGATTAAATTTAATATAAATAAATTGAAGAGTATATATCTGTTCAATTCCATTTTTTTTGTGGGTGCCTTGTGTCCAAAGCGTCGAAAATATGTAGCGATTTTTTTCTCTCATTTGCGAACTAGCTCGATCGCTGGTCGCATTGAGAGGAGCAGCCGGGGAACTGCGCGAGCGATAAGCAACAGGTTGCGTATGTATAAGGCTACGGGGAATGGGTACAGACGCCTTCTGGATTTCCCGGGTGCCCCGAGTCCGGGAAACATTACCACGAGGAGCAGTACGTCCCGCGTTTGTGTGGATATGTATATACGTATAGGTACAAGTGTATGCAGAAGCTTCCTGTGAGTGGATACTCTTCCTCCTCCGTTTCGCTACCGAGAGATCGATCTGCAGAAGTCAGAAGAGGAGGAAATAATAAGGTTGAGCAGACGATTCCTTCCTCTCTCTCTCTCTCTCTCTCTCTCTCTCTCTCTCTCTCTCTCTCTCTCTCTCTCACTTTCTGTAAATATATACATATCCTTTACATGCTACATACGAATACATCGAGCTTATCACTAGGTTTACAAAATACATTTGTATATGAAAAAAATAATATGTTTATTTGTAAACAACAAATAATATATAAGAAATAAATAATATATTTATACATCTATTTGACTTATTTCTAACCTAGAATATATAGATATGTGTGTGTAGATATACGTATGTACTTGTAGAATACACGTACGTTGGTTGTACAAGTGAAGGGTGGATTTATTCGTTTGCGATTTACAATGCTTTATGGTGTCGGTCTCGCTGCTCCAACAAATAATTGCCAATTAAACGTCCCGACGATCGATCCTCTCCGGCTCAAATACTCGTTTCCAATTGCGAAAGGTAGAAGCTTAGAGCTATGTGATCACGCGCGCGCCCGCTCGTCTCCGCCTTTTGCCTCGATTACGCCGTACGTATAACACACGGCTCCACGTATTCACGAGTTTACACATAGCGTGTATATATATACAAACCTACCCATATATATATTAGTACCACGTGTAGGCTAGGTTTACTGGGCTCGTGGACACTCGTTAAGTCTCGAACTATTTAGATCGATTCCTCAGTCTTCCGTGCTGTTGGACGTACGCATACATGTACACATGAGCAAATATATATACACGCACACACACACATACATGTATATTGGTATATTGCACATATGACTAGGCACGTGTGTGTAAATAACAATATGTATGGCATTATATATATCGCGCGTTCAGCGAACGTGACTCTTCGGCCTTCGATATACACACATAAAGCTCTGTGTCGAACGCGACTGAACGATTGATTCCATTCAATCTGTTGATTCTAATAATGACGATACTACGACAATGTATTATATATAGCTTTTATATATATGTGTATATATATATATGCGCTCACATAAAATCATCTGAAAGAGTGCTCCTTGTCTCATTTTCTCGTCGCCTCACAGGTCTAGCGAGACGCGACTCCCCCTGTACAGAGGAAGTTATCGAGTACTGATAAAGAAGGAGAATGTTTGCTTAGCTTGCGATTTTTTTTTTTTTTTGAAAAATTCATTTTCGAGCAACAGGTTATCATACTTTTTTTGGGTAAGGTTCCGAACCCCGCACCCTCCGATCGAGTTGAAATTTTGCAGAGACCTCCCTTTTAACATTTCACGACAACCCATAAAGGGATTTTCGGTGACGCGCAATAGTTTTTGGGTTTGTTCATTTGGATAAAACGGAAAGCGCGATAATATATATAGGCATGAACGGAGACGTAGCAAATATAGATATGGTCGGCGCGCGTTAAAATAATTAACTAAAAAAATCCATATTTCGAAAACTATTGCGAGTCGCCAAAGATTTCTTTAGGGGTTGTCTTAAAATAGTAAAAAAGGGAGGTCTGTTCGAAATTTCAGCCCGATCGGGGGGAGGGGTCCGAAACGTTAATCTCTTTTCTGTAATACCTCAAAGTTTGCATGGTTGGAATGCAAGGGGAATGAATTTTAAGTATTCAAATTTTTTTCGGCTGATTAGGCCGTCAAAATTGCTCAAACGTGTCTACGTATTCTTATGAGAAATTCACGACCTCAATTTGCAAGAAAAAGGCTTTCCAAAATAAAAATAAATAAATAATAGCTTTCTGAAAGAAAAATAAATAAATAAAACATGAAAAAATATCGTCACACTTCGAAACGTCATATTTTTCGGGAACTCTCGGAACGTACTTTGCGAATAACTGTTTGTTATTAAAATTATGACCAAAATGCGTGGTATCGCGAAGTATCGACATTCCCGTGTAACGATCCAAACTCTAGGGAAAAACGTGTCCCAATCCGCCCCGTTCGGTACCTTGCGAGACAACGCATTCCATCCGTAGGTTCAATGAAACAATTTTTGACGTACATACACACACACACACCCATGCGGACATTCATATGTGTGCGCGTATACTTTGCATCGTGCTTCGCACTCGCTATTCTTTTGTCGCGTTTATCTCAGTGACTTTTATATGCATCCGCGGACACTTTCGCTGTCAGGGTATAAATCATTGTTCGCTCGATCTCTTTCTCCGTTGCGAAACGAGCGAGAGAGAGAGAAAGAGACACAGAGAGGGACGTCTCGTTCTATCTCCGCTGTCCTTAAAAGTCCCTACGTGTTATAGTTGAATTACAAAGGTGCGTAACGACACGAGGCGCCCGCGCTTCACAACAGACGAATTTACACATACACTCGTATGTATTGATGAGTTTGTGTGTGTATGTATATATATATATATATATATATATAGTTGAACAAATATCGATGTTCTCTTTGCTCTGCACTCGGCAATTTTTTATCTGCGAATAAGCAGGCGCTGGCAAGTTCCCGCTCCGACGTCGTCGTCGGACGTCGACGGCGCAACGACGAAAGAAACGCGCGTGGAAACGCCTACGTGCATTGTCTACCGGGCCTCCCCGGAATACAATACTCTACGTAGACGCTTAACATGAATAAATGTATTTACGATTTGACGTAGGTGTGCCCGCATACTCGGCCGAGAGAGAGAGTGGGGGGGGGGGGTTGAGAGAGAGAGTGCTGATTTCAAGAGCTCGGTTTTGCTGTTACTCTCACGGCTCGGCTGAGCAGCCACCCACCCAAGAGGCAAACTATCGCTCCAAAGAACGTACTCGATCTTTCCTCCTCTGCGCACAAAACTTGCCGCCTTCTTCTTTCATCTTTTTCTTATTTCTCTTCATTTTTCTTCCCGCTCTTTTTTGTTTCATCTGATTTATCGGCGCTCCGCCGCGGCGCGGACAATGTGAAACTGGCCTCGTTTATCAGGTATACAGCAGCGATCGAGATGTGCGTGCGTACGCGCCGCGCACTACACACTTCGTGCATCGGCAAATAAAACAAACTCGTATAACGCGTTCTATTTGTCGAGCGGCTTTATTCGTGAGAGGTTAATTGCGTGGGACTAATTCCCTGCGATTACGAGAAATTGATGTCGATTTAGTGGCGAAATAATTGGTCGATGGCGGCGAAGGGTCTTGTGTGGCGGAAGCACGCGTCTCGAGTGAGAAAACAATATCGATTTTTTGGGAAAAGGATGTCATTTTTGGTTGAGTTTAACATCGTTTCAGTTTATTCGACTTGATGATATTGATTAGAGACAGGTAGGTAAACACAATGAAAGTACGGTAAATATTTACAAGTGGGGCTTCAGCTAGAAAAGGGGTTTAAAAATTTTGTACCGAGTTGATGTATTTCAGGGCACCTTGTTTGTAATATTTAAGGCGGGGGAAGACAATGTCAACCCTTATTTCAACCACCAAACCCTTTTTTTAAAACTTTTTCAAAGGTACGGAGGAAACAGGTTTGGTGACATCAAGTGGGTCAAATGACATGGGTTTAACCCAAACAAACAAAAAAAACGAAACAAATTAGAGTAAGCAGTTATAGAGTAGAGTTTTTTGATAACAAAATACCCCTCCCCCATCATAATAAACATATTTTCATACTGAAGAATAGACCCGAATCCGTGAAAAAAAATTTGGAGCCGATTAGGGCTGGAGCCCCACTTGTTTATCGAATTACTTACCGAAAGTACTAATAATGAACCCTAGAATGGTAACCTTATTTTCTTGACCTATTATGGCAAACTGGGGTGATAAACCACCCCAATTTTGAAAAATGCATATCTCCGGTAAAATTTCACGAAAAGGGTTCAACTTGGGCTCATTCTTCTCGTGTTTAATGCAGAATCACGTAGGTCTACGGCGATTCCGCGTGAAGTAGGAAAAGTTAGTTAAAAAATGAGATAAAAGGGTGAAAAACATAAAAAAATCGTAAAGGGCGCGAGATTTAAACTCGGCTGGGGTAGTTTTCGCTTCCAGGTTACCGTTCTAGGGTTAAAATAATAAGAACGGTTTGTCAGAAATTTTCAAGGTTATTACGTGACTTTTTGTTAATTCGTTAACCGTCTAATGGGGCAAGATGAATACGAGGTATCGCAAACCCGGAATATTTTACAACGCACCACTATTAACGGAAGAAAGGGTGAAATGGAACTAGTAAAGCATTTGGTTCCTCTTCAACCGGTGTTTCTACCAGGGGAAGAAACCGAACTTACGAATGATCAAAATGAAATTGAAGCACGATTATTCGGGCTAATCCTACAGAACTTAGACGATTGGCTTATCAAATTGATGGTATTGAGAATGAAACCACTTTTATATGCGAAGGATGCCAATAATTCGTATCCCATCATTAGCCAGCGCTGTTTCATCTTGCCCCGCATACGGGGTAAGATGGGAAAAATAAAGGTTTTATTAAAAATATATATTGTATGGTACAGATCAGAAAGACTGAGTTTTCTGCTTTTAAAAGTAAAAGATTCATAAATGTTGATTAGTTCAAAAAATAATTAAAGTTGACTGACTCATATGTGTATTGTTTTATTTGAACATGATCTTGGCGTTATCATCTTACCCTGACTTCCCCTACTTGTTGAGTTGAACGTTGCTTGTTGATTATTCAACTGCTGGTGTTTCATTTTCAGGGAATAATTGGGCACTGGGGGATTGCTGGGTCATTTTGTTCTCGGAAAATAAATGTGGAATTTATTCTTTGGTTTTTAACGGGAGATTTTTTCTTTCCGGGGAATATTGGATCAATAAACTAATGTTGAATGTTGAATGTTGAAAAAATGAATGAGTTTCTTGGGAAAATGTTTTGTATAAACAAATATTATATAGGAATAAATTGTGAGTTAAAAATATTCGCCTCAATTCTAATCATTTGCGGGTAACAAATAATCGAAATTTTTATTACTTTAATTTTACTGGAATTATTTTTCAATACTATTGTTGCAAATCATTTTTTTCAAATGTTTAATCTATGATCTTTTTGATAATTCTGATCTAACAACGAACGTATAGTGGAAAATAAAATTGTTTTTTTTTCTTTTAATAATTCTATCACCTAAATTCTATCGCCTAAATTCTAATAATTTGCGGGTAACAAATAATTTAGATTTTTTTATCCTCCATTTTTACTGGAATTATTTGAGAATACTATTCTTGCAAATAATTTTTTTAAATTGTTTAATTTATGATCGTTTTGATAATTCTGATCTAACAACGAACGTGTAGTGGAAAATAATTTTTTTTTCTTTTCGTCATGAAGTAAAGTGTGTTCGATTGAAATAGAGTTTCGAATTGTTTAAATCGCGTTTATAATATGAAAAAATTGACAATTCTCCATAAGAATTCTCCGTAAGAGTTGCCAGAAAAAAATGCAGTGATACTGACAGAAGCTTCGAAATTTACTCTTGATAGGAAGCCAGCTAAAAAAATCAGTACCCTCCACAATTAATCGATAAAACAACCGAGCTTTTCCGATCGCCCTGCAATTGCATCGGACTCAGGAAGGGGTTGTTTTTTTTTTGCGCCGATTGATAAACACGAAGGGCCTGTCGGAAAGGGTGTCCCGAAGTTTTAACTGCCGCTTCGTCGGTGGTGCATCTCGGATACGATACTGACGAGAGACGAGCCCGTATAAATCGGCTAGAACGAGACGTTTATCTACGGGCACACATGCACACGTCGATTGCTCCGACTCGGGGCTCTGTAATATAACGCGAGTGCGTAGGCGTTAGCCATTGTTCGACAGGGTATAAAAGCCAAAGGGAGGCGAGAAGACGATCGCGTAGCGTTCCCGAGCCGTAAATCGGCGCGAAATGGTCCCGCGAAATGACGAAAGCAGATGTGTCGAGCATTCTCATCAATGAGTAGAAAAATCAACGCAGAAGTTAGGGAAAAACGGAAAAATACTGACCCGATTTAATTACGACTTAATTAATTTATAAAACGTTTGAGAAATATTGCGTTTTGAAGTAACGTTACACGCTCACGTTAAAAAAATTTAATTGTAGACAGATTTTTCAATATATTATTTAAATCTTTGATACATTATCTAGAAAATGTACCAGAGAGTGCTTAGTAAACATTTTAAATCGATTCGATAATAATGCGAAATCGTAGAGTTTTTAAAATCGAGGTATATAAAAAAAAAAACTTCAAATAGTTTAAACAATAATTTTGTGCGATTTTTCTGTTTTGGGAAAAGAGGATTTTCACTTCCAGTTCCGGATTTTTTGTCAATAACAAAGCAAACATTTAATTGGACCTTTGTTTGCTATCTAGTGTCATTTCGACTAAAAATTAATTAGAAATTATTCTTAACATTATAGATTAAAGGTTTAAGAAAAAAAAAGATTTTGTCAACCCAATAAGGTGTTACTCTTTTACAACTCCGTTGTTTTTTTTTCTCCTCGAAACAATTAATTTCACATTGGCCGTTGTGAATATATTTGAAGAAATTTGGTAACTGCAGTTTTCACGAATTATTATTAACCCCAAGCGAATATATATATATATATATATATATATATATATATATATATATATATATATATATGTATATCAAGAAAGGTTAATTATTTCTCAACTCTTCCGCACCGAACATTCTTAAGTACATTCATAATTATAACGATAAAAAGTGGAAAAAATCCAACTTTCGTTCATATCCCCAGCCCGTCTGCCTCGCGTCGATGTTCTCTCGCACGTCGTTGCTTCTCTTTGCCTCATTCGTTTTTTCTCTCTCATTCATCTCCAATATTTACCTCGGTCCATTCTTATTCCCTTCTCGGAGTAATCGGAGCTCGAAGTGGTTTTTAATCTGAAGCCCCGGTGGGCCGGAGCAGCTTCTTCGGTTGTTGTTGTTATTGTTGTTGGCTCCAATGCACTTCTGTGATGCGTTTCGGGACGAGCGATCGACACACGGCGTATGAGCTTCGGCAAGAGTCCCGACCCCCGCGTGACCTCACGGAAGAGCTGCTCATTACCGGACACGAAATCAATTTCAATTTCGCCACCCGCCTATATCCAGAACCTTTATCTCTCGCTCGCTCTCTTCTTCAGCCACTCTACCTTTCGAGCCCTACGTCTCCGGGCAAGGGTCAAGTCTCCCTCGTCTTCGCCCAAAACTCCGAATCTTTAGCTCTTTCCTGAAACATATTTTTTGTTTGTTTATGTAAATGAAAGTAGGCATATTTATATAAACGACATTTCACGGACCGTCCTGTCCCCAAAATTAACGATTTGTTTCAATAAACATTAAGGACCTTTTTCGGTCAGGTTTCCTGATAGATCCAACGGGTTCAAAATATCATGTCTTCTTATGTATGTGTGTGTGTGTGTGGATGAGGCGCAGGGACGGTACTCGGGATAGGGCGCTCCTGGTCGAGGTTGATTGAGGTTGGTGGGTGGCCCCCACGGTGTGCAGGTAATGCCCTCTAATCACAGCCACAGCCATTGACCATTACGCTTAAATGCGATTTTGAGCGATTCCCGCGCTGCGCCGGAGCAAACGCAATTTCCCGCTCTTCGCCCCCCCCCTCCCCTCCGCGAGCGTCTGTTGTGTTCAGCCCTCTCTCTCACGCCCACCCACAATTTCTGTAGCTTCTCTCGCTCACTCTCTTGAGGTACGGTATACTTCTTCGATGCATCTGGCTCTTGGTCGCTCACTTTATCCCGAGGCGCACGAGTCACGGACGATTTGCTGAAAATGCACCTTACGAGAATAGACAGACGTAAAGGTAAAATCCAAGATCCGCAGAGTCTGGAATTTACGATGGACCTTAAGGATTTTTGTGAGTCCTCTCTCTCTCTCTCTCTCTCTCTCTCTCTCTCTCTCTCTCTATGTATATATAAATATATATGCAGCCGTCTCTATTTGTCTTTCGTCACGTTGTGCATATCCGTATTCGAATTAGGACGAAATTTGCATCCAGCTATCGAATTATTACTCTCTCATAAACCAAGCAGTAAAGATAAAACGTATGCAAAGTCCATGATTTTTTTAAAATTTTATTTTATTTTTTACGTAAATCCAAATCGCTCTTAGATTTAATGGAACGTCCTAATGACAGGGTGTAAGAAATGAGATATTTGATATTTCAGCTCTTACTATTATTCATTTTATTGTTCCGAGGATTTACATACGGACGTATTAAAAAAATTTGCAAAATTACGAGATTCGTTTGCACAGAAACGTACATGCTTGCCGCGTTACTCACAGCAAGGAGAATTATTTTGTCGGGGGCCTTACGGATAAGAGTTTGCCTTACTGACGTTTCTTCACGCTTTGTGCACAAACGGCGAGGAGGCGAATGGAACGTTCGTCTTTACAGCCCCCTCCCCCCCCCCCGCCATTCTCCATACGATTTCCCCCGGTCTCTTTCGGCTGCACTCACCAAGAGGTTTTCTTCCTCTTGCTCGCTTACTTCTCTTTTTACTGCCTATTCGCCTATCTCTTCTCGTCGTTATGTAGTGCAGGCAGGCAGGTATAGGTTAGTACCAGTGCGCCGGGACTGACGCTGCACCCTTGCACTCCTCGTTGCAAGTGCATCAGCTCTTCCTCTTTGTCCCGAGAGAGAGAGAGAGAGAGAGAGAGAGAGAGAGAGAGAGATGTGAGAGCAAGTGAGTATAAAAGAGCTTGAATCGCGGGTGTTAGCGATGGAATGTAAATACGCCGCGACCAATAGGTTTTATGGTTATTGCACCCGAGATGCACATCGTGCAATCCTTTATATACATATACATATATATATATATATATATATATATATATATATTCATGCGTGTCTACGTATATTTGCGAACTCGATGCACACAATATATATATGATAGACGAAAAATGATGTTGAAGACATTGGACTTCAAGGACCGTACCCAAAACAGCCAAATGAGGTACAAGCCGACATTACATAGATAACATGGGTTTAGAATGAACTTAACTCGTACATATATACAGTGTGGTTCGAAAAGTGACGTCTCGAAGAAAAATCTAGATAACTCGTATCATTACTAACAATATTTTCGAGAAAAAAGCATTTTTAGATTTTTTCCGATTTTTCCTATAGTGGGTGTTACATTTTTTTCCCCTTTTGTGCATATACCTACTTTCCTCTTAGAAGTTTTTCAAAGCGATTGGGAGTTATTCGACCAGTTTAAGTATTTTGTTTTTTATCACCTGGACTTCGAAAATCTAAGGCGTTTAATTTTATTTGTTAACTTTTTTGCTTATTAGTTAGTATCGAGTTTTATTTGTACAAATTTTTGGCAAATCTTTTTACATAACATTAATATTTCACATACGTACTTGTCGATTATTCACTACACCCTACATTCCTAAATTCCGCATTATTTTCACATTCTCCCTTTCTTCATTTATTCGTCCACTCCTTCGATCTCTCCTTCCTCATGCTCCTTACTCATCTTTCTACATATTTCCTCTATTTCCCTAAAGTACTTGCATATCCCTATTTGTATTTTTTTCTCCCAGCATATTCATGACTTTTCCCTTTACTGCCAAATCATCCATTCCTTCCATCCTCTCCTCTCCTTTCTTCTTCGCTTTCTTTGATACTAACGCCCTACCTTTTTTACATATCAGTAGGTGCTCCAATGTCTTATTTTTATCTTTACATTTCCGGCACCTTCAATCCTTTTTTTGCTTACTATTTACTTCTTCATTTGGTTTTACTTTATTAATTATTTATTTACGCTCGTGTTCAACTAGTAATTCATGTACTGCTAAATGGTGCAGTTCGCAACGATAACACACGTTTAAAAACTCGCGAGGGAAGTACATGCACATGAGGGGAAAATAAAATGCGTTTTTCTTGGAAACTAAAAATGATCGTGGAACATACATGGGGCTGATTGGGATAGGTATCCTCTCTTTTCGGGCCACACACACACGTATATATATATATATATATATATATATATATATGAAAAATAGTATAAACATAAAAGGTAAACTAGTTTGTACCTAATTTTGGGAGATTTTCCAAAAATCATACTTATCATGAAATCACGAAATGCTTAGACGTTGAACTAAAGTAATCTAGGTTAGATACGCTCTTAACGAGGTGACCTATCACCCCCTTAAGGCTTTGCATCGACCTTCATAACACCCTGTATATATGCGTGCCTTTCTATATTTGCGACTCTGGTAAACACCTTTCGAATCTTCGCGAAGCTACACCGCCAATGGCATTATGTTCAATACGGAACTCGAACCGGCTAGCGTACTCTAACTCAAAGAGTCGAGGGGGGAAGAATCTATTCTCCATCATCTGGCAAAAATGTTCTATATCCTGCTCAAACAAAGCCGGGCGATGCACATTAAATCTCACCGTTTCTTCGCCTTCGTCACACCAGCCTCTCTTCATTCGATTACACGTCCACCTCCGTTAGGATCGATGAAATTAACGAGAAATAGAGCGCGCGCGGTTGCGCTATTTTTTCTCGTTGCTCTTTTTTCTTGCTTGTTCAATATACTTGTGGCAATTACGATCGAATGAGGAAGAAAGTTAGCGTGATTTGTTAGTGCTATTACCGCGACTTAACGATTGGTGAACGGGAAGATTTGCTCGGGCTGTTGATTGCGTTTTCATCGAGGCGAGAGACCGGAGGTACTTTACACGTATTGCAGATTTCAATTTGCGGATTCGTACCTGCGTGTTTCCAGGGGAAATATAAAGTACTGGGCTTGCGGTTTTGTTCTTGTTCTTGAGGGTGATCGCACACTGCGGTAGTGCGAGTCGGACGGATTAGTGATGTCTGATTATGCCTGTGATTCGAAACGAATCGGTATTATGTCAGGTCGAGAAATGAGCTCCGTTTTACCTTGCTTTTTGAGGCTTGCTTCGATCTGCTTGTTCAATATGCGAATTATTGGATACATTGTATTTGGGTATTGTAAGCTTTTCGGAAACACTTTGAAAGATTTTTTCCGTATTTTCTTTGTACGGCTCAAAATTTTCGAATATTACTTTGCTTTCGGCTACGTGCTTTTTCAATTCGAATAATCAGTAGTTTTGCGTCGGGATCAAATTGAAATATTTGCAGGTTTTGGTAGGTAGATGCTAAGACGAAAAATACGGATTTGGATCCGTAAGAACTGAATCTGGTCTTTCGAAGGGGAAGATGAACGATTATTTGGGGTGTAAACTTTATATTTTCTAATATATATCAAATTCTAAAATGTAAGAATTTTTAAAAATGTTCTACAATATACAAAATATTGTTTACTAAGATATACAATATCTAAAATACGTAAAATAAATATACGAAGATAAACAAAATGAATGTGCAACGTGTAAATAAAACATAAAATATGTAAAGTATACGAAAAGTCTGAAACCATACTTCAAATTTTGTTGTTGTGTCCGAATATATTTTTGTTGCGGAGCTGAATGATTGCTTGAATTCTAAAGCTAATACAATTTTCTAAAATGTGTGAAATTCTAAAATATAACAAAAAATTGAAATATTCTAAAATATAAAAAACAGGATGTTTTTTCGAAAATATACAATATATGAATAAAATGAATTCATAGAAATGAAAAAGTAAATGTTGAATGTCTAAACAAAAAATAAAACATCTAAAATATAAAAAGTCCAAACCATTGTGGCAATTTTTCCATTGTACCTTCATTTTGTCCACAGACTTCGCACAAACTTAAATACAAAGTATCAATCAAAATTGCATACCTTCATTAAATCACATTACACAATTGTCTGAAATATATATAAAATTCTGAAATATGACCGAAACATTCTAACACTCCAGCATATACAATATCTAAAATATATCAAATAAATATTCAATATCTAAATAAAAAAAATACACGAAAATAAAATAAATACACAATACCTAAACGCAATATAAAATATGTAAAATATACTTAAACTCTAAACCATTCTTCACCATGTTTCCATTATACCCTCAAATAGTAAAAAAAAATCTAACAAATGCGAGATCTTTTTTTAACGGTTGCGTAAGCTGAACTGTCTGTAAGCATAAATGCTTACGGACTTAAAACAAACTTAAATTCAGAGTACCAATAAAAATCCCACACCACCATTGTTTCAATCTCCACTCTCAACAAATATCCCGCCAACAATTTCCCATATCCCGCGACTCCTTTCGACCAATGTAACGTTTCGTGTCCCACGAATTGTTTGCATAACATTCCAACCCAGGGGGAACAATGAGGGTTGGCTTTATTTAATCGCATTCGCTGCTTCCACCAACGCACTCGGGCGTGACTTTCTTCATTCTTGCGAACACGTGTACGCGATTGTGCGCGCGCACATACGTATACTTTTTAAATGCATGAGCACTCGAGCGCGCTTTGATTTCGCGCGTGTCTGACGTCAGCCAGAGGCGCACGAGACACACACTCTATGCAAATACTCGCACGTCTGCGCTGTTAAGACCGCGCGCGCGCGGGAAGGGCGAGCGGAGGAAGCTGCGCGCTGTGTAGTAGTCGGGGGAAGGGATAACCGCGCATAGCCGGCACAGTCGTCGGTTCGCTGGCGCGGCGGGTAGAGGGGCCGTGAGGCACGTCTCGGCACGGCCTTGTAAGGCCACTTGCCTTCCAGGCACAATTCTGCGTGAGGCTTCGATGCTGTTCTATCGAGCGTTTGCCAGTAGCCAGTTCATACGCTTGTGTACGACTATACGTACGTAACAATGCATTTAATTTTTCGATAATCTTAAACAGATGAATATATATATATATATATATATATATATATATATATATATATATATATATATATATATATATATATATATATATACATATATATATCTTCATATATTTATATTTATTTATTTATTTATCGATGTATTGATGTAAGTGTGTGTGTTGACCCATCCATATAAATATATGTATATATATATATATATATTTATGTGAGAAATGATATCTTGCATATTCGTGCGAATACTTTTTCGCATCTCGCGTTAATTTATTCAATTATCAATGCATAAAATCCAATCAAATATTCGAGCCGAATTATTGTTGAACCTTATACAAAAATTATTAAACAAAGAAATTGTTAAATTATCATTATTACTCGAATTTCCTATATTTTTGCATATTCTTATTTAAAAATTAAAACGAATAGAACAATATTGCCGAAAAGAAACTAATTCCTTTACATATGAATCTCTTATGTATATATATATATATATATATATATATATATATATATACATTTATTTTTTATTTTTATTTTTCGCTATTCTTGCCCTGTTGGGCTTTAGAATATTTTACATTTTCATTCAACATATATATATATATATATATATATATATATTTATTTTTTCGTATTTGTATATATTTATATAAATATACAATACCTGTCAAATTTTTCGATCACAGAAGTATATTAGAATATCATCATTCATTATATATAGAGCTATAATAATATTTTCGTAAAATAAGAAATAACGTGAATTATAAAAATCTAACATAATTTTGCAATTATTCAAAGTGATCGAAAACCTTTGACCGGTACTGCATATACACGCACGGATATTATATTCGTACCTGTACCTCGCTTACTTGTACCTACATATACACTTTTGCATCCAATGTTCATTTATGCAATTACCAATGCCGAAATACCAAGCAAATATGGCAGGCAATTTATTATTATTATTTTTCTTTTTCAACTTCCATCTGTACAGGGATCTTCCCCCTTGATACATAACCCCATATTCCAGTTTTTATATCCCCACCTTGCGGCCGCAGCGCCGACTTCCCCCTCTGTATCGCATTCACCATGACATTTCTGCCTTGGGTATAGGGAAACTGCGGAAAACGTATACCAATACAGCCGGTCCCGCGTTTGCTTCACAGTCTCGGAGCTATTCGCGTTTCGTCGAGAAATAACTTACAGGCTACAGTCACATTCGCACGACACACACACGTACCAGTCCGTGTGCGCGACACCCGTGTAGAACTGGAGCTACGCCTGTGCTTTTATTTCTCTCCGAAACTACGAGACGGTGATTCGAACCCGCGACCTCCCGATGTGTTGATTCCAGAGGCAAGCACGCTAACCACTAGACCACCACATCGGTTAGGCAATTTATTATTGAACCAACTAACAAAAATTGATGGCCAAAAAATGGTCACACCAACTTTTATTGCAAGAGTTTCTTTTATTTACCATTACTTCTGTACGATTGAGAACAATTATGACAACATTGCTGAAGAAAAGTATATTCCTACGGGAATTAGATTGATGATTTTTATTGTAAAATTTTTGAAATTATATGAAGTTGATCTTTTGGCCGGGATGATTTGTAGCGTGCTGTATCGTTGGCCGTCGCGTGTTCACATTCGGCGATCAGCCGAAAGCGCTACTATGTTTACGTTTTATCTATCTGCCTCTGTCTCTCTCACTCTGATTCTTTGATCGGTAGGAAAGCGACGATGCCTCCGTTGTTCGGTGTACAATATAAAGGGTGTCTCAAAGTGACCTGACATTTTAAATTGCGCGCCATTTTTTTTGCGGCGAACACGGCGTACTAATCTTTGACAACTGGTATCAGGAAGTATTGAGGTTTACTCATGGAGAATTACTGTTACTGCATAGTTATTGCAGACGAAGTTTCATGGTCGTGTTATCTCGCACCGCGGCGATGTGTATTGGCCACCAAGATCGTGCGATTTGACGCCATTGGACGTCTTTCTTTGTGGTGTTTCCATTTACTGCAAACTGCAAATTTGCAGTTTGCAGCATTTGCAAACAAGAACGAGACGGTCATTTATCGAATATTGTGTTCCACACATAACCTCCATGTTTTTACCGCATATTAAAATAAAAATGTTTGTAAGGTATTAATAATACCTTTTATTAATAAATAAAAATGTCAGGTCATTTTGAAACACCCCATATAACATTATCGACTATATTACTATTAGCTGTACAGATGAGTAAAAATTTCACACACACAGGAATGTTACCACGTTAGTCAGCCAATTATATATATAGTTGAATAGTTGATTGTTTAGCGAAATCTATCTTTCTATTCTTATCATAATTCATAAAATAATCGATATATATATATATATATATATATATATGCATGCACACACAGATGACACAGTATGTATGTATGTATTTATCTATGAATTTTAACCTCCAATCGAAAATAAAAATAATAAAAAACATTAATTTAGCTATACACATATATGCGCACATACGACAGGAAGGGTCTCACTTGCACAATGTTTATCTCTACAACGCTGCAAGTCCGTTGTTCAACTGTACAATGACTTATCTCTCATCCGTGCAAACTCGGCAATCCACCAACTGTACAAGAGTCTTAAGTTTGCAATATTGAACCTCTACAACGATCTAGCCTTATGATCATCCCTACAACGTATTTATTCGGATTTGTATCAACTACACAATGAGGCATCTGCAATATGCTTCAATTCTACAATGTATAAACTCTACAAGAACTTTGAGTACTCAACGTTCAACTGGGCAATATTGTCAACTCTACAACAGCTGGTATATCAGGTGTATCAATTGAAGAAGAGATATATATTAGCCTATTAACGCCCAAGCGACTATGTTTGAACACTTGAGAGAAAAAGGATGTTTTTTGCAGGCTACAGCAGAAATAATGTCCCCCACTCCAAGTAAAATCGTCTGTTCTTCCGATTTGTGGTATCAACTTTGACTTTTGACCCTTCCTAAGGGACGAAAAAGGGGTTTTAACTTGAAAAGCGGGGTAAAATCAATGTTTTGATTTTAACCCAAACATAGTCGCTTGGGCCTTGATAGGCTAATATATATCTTTTCTTCAATTGATACACCTGATATACCAGCTGTTGTAGAGTTGACAATATTGCCCAGTTGAACGTTGAGTACTCAAAGTTCTTGTAGAGTTTATACATTGTAGAATTGAAGCATATTGCAGATGCCTCATTGTGTAGTTGATACAAATCCGAATAAATACGTTGTAGGGATGATCATAAGGCTAGATCGTTGTAGAGGTTCAATATTGCAAGCTTGAGACTCTTGTACAGTTGGTGGATTGCCGAGTTTGCACAGATGAGAGATAAGTCATTGTACAGTTGAACAACGGACTTGCAGCGTTGTAGAGATAAACATTGTGCAAGTGAGACCCTTCCATACGACATACATACTTATTGAGGAAACAATAAATATGGAATGCTTTGATATTTAATATTTTTATTCATTACTTAATTTTTCATAATAATTTAATAATATAATATTATATATTATATAATATTAATATAAATAATATTAATAAGGACATCTAACCGATGTGTTGGTCTAGTGGTTAGAGTGCTTGCCTCTGAAATCAACACATCGGGAGGTCGCGGGTTCGAATCACCGTCTCGTAGTTTCGTCGAGAAATAAAAACACAGGCGTGACGTAGCTCCAGTTGTACACAGATGTCGCGCACACGGACCGGTACGTGTGTGTGTCGGATGGGTATGACTGTAGCCCGTGAGCTATTTCCCGACGAAACGCGACTAGCTCCGAGGCTGGGAAGCGAACTCGTGACCGGCTGTATTGGTATAGGTTTTCCGCAGTTTCCCTATACCCATGACAGAAATGTCATGATGAATATAATACAGAGGGGGAAGTCGGCTGCGGCCGCAATGGGGAGGGGGGATGATGGAGAGAAAGAACAAGTGTAGAGCGGTGGACATTATAAGTGGAGCCTTGTAAAAAGCCGAAAAGGCTGTGCAAGTAAAACTCGAAATATATAATATTAATAAGGACATCACATGTACTTCTGTGTAAAAACCCCTGAGGGGTATACTTGGAATAAATAATACTACTACTAATATAAATAATAATTTAATATTTGTATTCATTACGTTTTTTTTCATATTTTATTTCTTAGTTTTCATCATTATCCAAAGCCTTTTTTTGCAAATTGAGCCCGTAAATTTCTATTAAAAATACGTAGAAACGTTCGAGCGATTTGTATAGCCTAAATAGGAAAAATAAATTGTCATTCGGGAAAATAATTTGCGTTGCATCCGAAATATGCATATTTGAACGTCATTCTTTTTTTCGTTGTTACTAAAGATTCGTTTTACTCTTGCGTTTCATTTTTCATGGTGTTGGAAACATCAATGGGCGTATACGCGTACGTAAATATAGGGTAAATAGGGATCAGATTGGAATGAAGATAGAAGGCAGTTAAATTATCGTGATTCGATGATCTGGGCTTGCACTTAAACGAGAATGCAAAAGAGAATCGCCTCGGAGATATCTCTATCCCACTTTGTGTCTCCTTTTGCTCCTCTCTCTCTCCCTCTCTCTCTCTCTCTCTCTCTCTCTCTCTCTCTTTCTCTCTCTCTTTCTCTCTCCCGCTCTCTCTCTCACTCACGAAAACGAGAATCCCGAGTCTCCGAGATTACGCGGTGAGCTTCGAAAACTCCTCGGCAAAATCTTGATTCGAGTTCGGAGCTGTCGCTGGATACTAGATAATTTCCCCGTCGATCCACAGGGTACGTAACATACGAATCCATGTATAACGACGATTATTGATTTTCATTTCTTGTTTCTTCATTGCTCTCTTGGAGAATTGCGATCTCGCGCAATTACGCGCGGTCGCGAGGCGACGAGGCAAAACCAGAGCCGTTTATTACGAGTCGAGGAGAGAGAGAGAGAGAGAGAGAGAGAGAGAGAGAGAGAGAGAGAGAGAGAGAGAGAGAGAGAGAGAGAGAGAGAGAGGAGAGAGAGAGAGAGAGAGAGAGAGAGAGAGAGAGAGAGAGAGAGAGAGGGAGAGAGAGCTCCGAGGCCGCAATCGCGAGCCATTGCTATTGCCCTCGTCGAGATGCTTCAACGTCAAAATGGCGTATTTTATGTGCGCGTTAACAACCCCGTCGAGCCCTTTTTCCATTGGCTAACCTGTGTACAAACGTCTATTGAATTCCATTTTATATAAACACAATTGAATATATGGGCTGTTCCATTTTCAACTGCTCACGCAAATTTTTCGCGAACGCAGCACAGTCTGGAAAGAAAATATCTGAGTGGAAAAGTTCGAGCGGGACACCCGGTATATTTGTCGAACATCGAGAGAGAGAGAGAGAGAGAGAGAGAGAGAGAGAGAGAGAATCTTAACGAGAAGATTTTATGCAACACTACATGCATTTCCGGTTTCAGAAACTTTTCGATCATACCGTCACGATTACGACATTTGAATACGCGCGGTATAATTCTTGACACGCGAGATACTCGAATCGTTCAAATACCCGGGGTGACTGAATTTTCCGCGGAAAGAAAGGCAGAATAAATAGTCCAACTCTTCATCGTGCTATCATATTTTTTCTTCGTAATTTTTTCGAGGGCTCGAAATCCTGTTGGATCGAAATCTTATTTGCTTCTTTTGGACTCTATTTCGTCTTGTCCTAGCAATTTCGTCGAACCAAAAAATTTTCGAACCTGCGTATACTTTCAACACATTGTTTTATTTCGTACTTAAGGATATTTTTATGTTCCTCGTGAAGACCCGAAATTGTTTAATTTGACAGAAAGATTTGCATTTGCTCGATTTTGTCACACCGTTAACCCCCCCCTCCTCCCCAGTAGTGACAATGTTCACAGACTCGCTTGGAATTTTTTGACGAATTTACGACCTCTCGCGAACGCCGCACCTCCTCGTTTCGTCATCTTTCGTCTTACCGTTTATTCTCCATTTTTCTTTTCGAATTACTTTTCTCTGCCAATATTCAATTCGCGGGAGAACGTTTTTATGAACCCTCGACGAAGAGCGACGACCGTTTGCTATTTTTTACGATCATGATGGTTATTTTTTTCTCTTCTTTTATCAATTTCTTTACTCCGTGTTTGATATAAGACTAATAAATATCGTGGCGTCTCCACGTATTGGTCGTATTTAAAATCTATGACATATTTCATAGCGCCAGGCTCTCAATATAAAGCGGACCCCCCGATCGCCGCCGTCGTTCCATCGCGAAATCAGTGTCGTTACAAGTCTTGCGAACGACCATTAAAGTACAAATAAATAACGCGGTGTTTTATTTATTCTAGTCGAAAAAATATCTATTGGAAAAAGTTGAGGTTGCTCATATTCATATATGAGCGTGTATATGGGCGTATGTATAATAATAATAAGAGTAATCATCATATATTATGAATATATATATATAATATGTTAATAATAAATATATTAATGAATAAATTGAATGTTTTTCATGCTGTTAATTTATAGCAGTAATGACAATAATAATAATAATAATAATGATTTTTTCTATAAATTTTGCCACATGAAAAACATTCAATTTCCTTATAAAAATACGTGTACGCATAGAAACCTCATTAATCAATTTCGTATTTCCGTTTTGGGAAAGCTTCTTTTATTAATTATTTTTCTTCCCTTTATTTATCGTGTTTTTTTTTTTCATCTTGCTTCGTTCTTTCGATGAAGATTGTGATAATTGTACAATGTGGAACGGTCCATGGTGCACCCGCGCGCGCGAGGGTATTTTTTCTGTGGGCATGTAGTGTACACTGCGAAAAGTGAAGAAATGAAAAAAGACGGAAAGAATGCGACGAAAAAGAAGTATTGGTAATGACGAATTTAACGATTGGTCGGTAGGTACAGACTGCGTATGTGTGTGTGTGTGTGCCTCGGTTTACGAGGCCAATCCACCCTTATTACAACGCGCGGACGGACGGAGTTTGCGGCCGGTTTGCAAATCGCCGTGGGAGACACTCGGTCGTCTAGCGGATGATGAAGACAGGGGAAGGAGAGTAAAGACGGCCCGTGATCGCAGAACTCAAGAGAGAGAGAGAGAGAGAGAGAGAGAGAGAGAGAGAGAGAGAGAGAGAGAGAGAGAGAGAGAGAGAGAGAGGGAGAGGGAGGGAGAGAGAGAGAGAGGCGCCCAAAAGACCGGGAAAAGAGAACACGTCGAGTACGTACACCATTACGTCATTAGGGCGTCCAATAAACTTCTTTTACTACTTCCTCAAGGTGGACCTCGGCACACGGCATCATTGAGGTTCAAACAAGGAAAAAATGGTGGCGGAGCGCGGAGCGAGGAGACTGCGACGAGGAACAATATGGGGCGGAGGGTAACATATTACGCACGGTGAGGAAAGGAGAAAAGGAGGAAAGAAGCGCCAAAACGGACGAGCGGCCAAGAGAGAGAAAATGCAAATTTGGGATGGAGAGAGAGAGAGAGAGAAGGAGGGAGAGACAGAGGAGATAAAAATAGACAGGACGAGACACTCGGAGGGAAAAGGCAGGATTTCTCTTGTGTTACAGTCATATTCACCGTTACTCTTCTACCTTCTTCCTTCGTCTCTCTTTGCCGAGTCTTTTTGTTGTCATCTCTCATTCGTCGTATTCCCTCAACCGATATCGTATTCATATGCGCATGGAAAAAAGATTTGCCACTGAGAGAGAGAGAGAGAGAGAGAGAGAGAGAGAGAGAGAGAGAGAGAAAAGAGAGATTCCTGCTCGAAGAGAAATCTCGGGAGTTTCGTGCCAGAGGTACGGGATCGAAATAAAAAAAATAAACCGGCGAAGAAGGAGATGGGGAAAAAGTGTACTGGCCCCCGCGGGAGGTCGTAAACGTCTCTCGACAAAGTAATAAAATAAAAGTAAAATTTGTTGCGCGAAAGACATAACTTTTTATCGATGCACTTCTTCGACGTGTTTGATTCTATGATCGGACCGCCACAAAAGTACACTTTATTGCGTGGATGGTTTTTTTTTCTTGCTTCATCCTTCTTCTCTCGTCTCTCTTCATTTTTGCCCAATCTTTCGTAATCGAAATCAATAATTGACGTTCTCGAGTCGCTTAACGTCTGTCAGCAATTACGCAAAAAGCTCCGAGTGCCGCAAACTCGCGTGATATTATCCTCGAACAGCTCAAATGCAATGGTGAATGGTTTTTTTTTGCTTGTTCCCGCGTCGTAAATTTGCTGCATTTTTAATGTGGCCAGGGGGCCAAAGGGTCGTCGCGGCTGCGCGATGATACGATGCATTGACAATTGGACAATGCTCGCTTGATCCTGTTGAATTCAATTACATTTCCAAATGTATTGATTTCGTTCTACTCAACCAAGCGATTTTGCCCTATCGGTTTAATTGTCAAGTGCGATTTTTTTATTTTTTTCATTTCGATTTCACCCTGTCGTTGAGGGCTGAACCTCTTTCGTTGATGACTGTTGAACGACACTGCTCTGTTGAACATAGTTACGTTTAATAAAAGTTCCAGTACTGAATTTTAGTCAATTCTGCTACATTTTTTTCGCGAAAAAAAAATTGTTAAATTATATTCTAGACAATTTGACTATAATTGTTTTTTTTTGCCGAATTTCGAATTTAGCTGGAATTTTATTGTCAATGCAGCAAAACTGCAGCTTAATGCAGGATTTTCCTTTGAAAACTGTGTGCTTAATGCTGCGATTTTATAATACTTATTTGTTTCGAAAACGATGTAGTGAAACTAATATAAACTTCAGAGCTGAACTTTGAACTTGAGGTGGGTCAGTTCCTTAAGCTGATAAAATTCCGATTTCTCTTATTCCACACAGTCGAAATCAAATAACTTGAATTTGCATCTTGTACCGCCGAAAAATATGAAATTCCTCTTGAAAGAAGCGAGAGAGAATCCTTACTGATTTTTAAAATGTCGGAAGTACGGTGAATCGGTGAATGAGAATTGAATACTCTTCATACACGGAAAAACATGATTCGTCAAAATTAATAGTTGGCGTTTATAAATTACTGAGGAAAGATGAACATAATGCTGTTTCACACTGTAAACCAATCATGTTACAGCACTTTTAGGAAAAAGCAATGGATCAGACATGCTTTTTTACTATTCGAACCGATGGAAATGCAGATTTAAACTGTAAAAAAATCATAATGATTACCGCGATAAAGTAAACTGTCGAATTTACAAATTAAATGTAAGATATCGCGGTACTCAAAGCGTAAAATATACGGAGTACCTTAAAAAAAGTGAGATTAGACTGGTAATCACTGATTTGAACCATAAAATTCTTCAACAAGCAAATGTTGAAAATGAGATTAAATTCTATTGAAATTTACAGATTTACAATACGTACAGATTTGATTTTTACAGAGTCAATTGTCATTTTTTAACAAATCGGGCAAAGCATATTTTGATAACGAATTGTTGAATACTACTACGGATATTTAAGTTTATTAGTGTGATACATGAACAAAATTTCAAAGCAATCAGTAGAAGTTACAGCCGACATTGCGCGGTACACCGCGTGTAGCTCGAATTTTTACAATGTGCACTGTAAACGCGCGACCGCGTCAACTCGGGGATTAAGGCGTTCAAACCTGCACGCCTAAATCAACAAAGAAAAATTCTATCGCTTGGTCGCCCTCAGTCTCGACATCTACTCAGTGCTCTTTTGGATCTCGTGGCATAAAGTTTAACAATTTTGCGCCGTGTCTTCGAGAAACGACAATTATTTATAATCAATGTGAAAACGCACACACACACACACACACCCACACAGTGAACAAGGACAAACTGTTAGTGAAGAAAAAGTGCCGTGAAAGATTGGTTGCTGCTGCAAAGAGGACGAAAAAACGAAGTGAGTATTGTATTTGTACTTTTCTATCTCGCTTCCACGGATAATGATGCTTGATGTACATAAATCTTGATGTTCATTTTATAACATTTTTAAATGTAAAAATTCGTGGATCCGCTCGTTTACTTTTAACAGTTTCACATAGTAAAAATTCGCAAGTCAGTCCATCTACTGTTTACAGTTTCACATTGTAAAAATTCGTGAGTCGGCCCATCTACTGTTTACAGTTTCACATTGTAAAGATTCATGAGGCGGCTCATCTACTGTTCACAGGTCCACATTATAAAAAGTCGTGAGTCGGTTCATCTACTGTTCACAGTTTCACATTGCGAAAATTTATCGATCGCTTAGCATAAACTCAATAGTCCTACCGTTCTTTGGGTGAAACGTGGCGTGCACTTTTTAGAGTTTTACGTAGCAAATATCGAAGATTTTGTGACGCGAGGTACTACTGACGTGAGACACAGTATATTTTGATGGGATTTCCATCAAAATTTACCGATTTTTTTTTGTGTGTACGAATTGGCCCTCGGAATCATCTGCAGAATGAACGCGAGGACGTAAAATTTTGTCAATCTCAGCTGAGGACCGTCGTGTGGTACTATGTTTGAGGTCTTTGAGGGAGAGAGAAAGAGAGATAGATTGATTGATTGATTGTTTATTATATACCCTGGTATAACCTTTAGGCAACTAGGTACATGTAAACTAAATATACATGAGTAAAGTACATAAAACTATTTTTTTTAAACACCAATTAAAGTGGTTAAAACAACAAAAATGACAAATAAAGTACACAAAGATGACTTGCATCTAAAAGAAACAATAACATTGCAATCATAAATGGCATGGCTTACTACGTAATAATATAATCACAAATAAACATAGAAATAAAATATATACGCGAAGAAGCGATACAATGCAAATAAAAATATACAAACGCAAAAATAACATAACAAAAAATAACGCAATGTAAAAACATAAGTAGAATAAAATAAAATAATTAATAAGAGAGAAAGAGAGCGAGAGAGCTTGTCATTCGTAAAGTACAGGCGGAAAAAGTATAGTCCACTCGTTCCCGTATGATGGCGTGACATGGCGCACGTGCGTGTGTGGTCGAAAGATTTTTGAGTATCTCCGAGCTCGCCGGGTCAAGCGGTGTCTGTGCTATTGACCCTTTTACACGCGCAGGTGGAGCTCGGTCAGACCTCATCGGACAGGTAGATACACCGAGCGCGGCCCACGTGTGTCAAGAGACGCGACAGCGCCGTAACGCCGAGTAATTAAAAAGATATAAACACACGCATACACAGATGTACATGCATATGGGAAAAGAATCGTTCTCAACCCGTTATAACTATGTAGTGCTACTTATCAGGACGTCTGGCTTCATAATACACGTTTTTCATAATACACGTTGCGTGTAAGATAGTCCCGTTTCTCCAGGACAATATTTTTGGACCTGAGAAGGGAGAGAGAGAGCAAAAAATGAAAAAAAAACTTTTAAGGAGAAAGAAAAATTAAAGGATAATTATTTCTTTTTTATGTTGATGTAATTGCCAATAACTAATCTCACTACGAATTTAATTGACGTTTCTTTTCAAATTACATTTGTGTTTGTAGCTTCGTTTTCTCGAATAATGATATCGATTGGTTTTTCATTAGTGGAACGCGGCGGCCAATTCGTGCTTGGCGTGAGTGCGTGTGTGTGCGCTTTTTAAGGGGCTATACTAGTGTGATACTTTCAAAAAATCGATTTTTTTTTGCCTTTTTCGACAGTTTATACTTTCACGAATATGATTATCATTTATATCATTTTATCTTGTAAAAATCGATAGTTAAATCTTTAAACGCCTTTTTCTCGAAATGAGATTTTTCAAATTTGCTGACATTGTAACTCAAAGAGCAATTATCCGATTGACTTCAAATTTGAACTGAGCACTCTTGAATATATTTACTATACAGTGACGTAGGATATTTTTGATTGGATGAAAATTGAAGATTTGGCATTGAAAAAACCGACCATTTTATAGGCAAGAAAACAGACTTTTGTTTTCATAACTACGCCATTTTGTTAGATTGTGATATCTTTCGAAAATCCTACGTCATTGTACAGGAAATACCTTCCAGTTTAACGCCTTTTTTTCCTTTTTCGGTTTCAGCTACTCAATCGGCCGGAATCATGTCAGCAGTGGCGGAACTTTTTTTTTGGTGCCTCCGAAGGCACCGCGTAAGTCGCTTGGATCTCAATATTTTTCTACGAAAAAATTATGTAATATAGGTGAATTATAGCCAAATATATTCTTAATTTTCCGGAACATTGAATTGAGTACTTTTCTTCCAAAAAGTTCCCGAAAATCACCCAAATTTTCAGCGTTCACACTGGTATAGCCCCTTAACTCGGTTTCATTTCTTCCCACATATTTTTTCTTCGTAAATGAGCGCCAAGCAGATTTTCGAAATTTTTCTTCCAACGGCTCGCGAGCATCCTTTCTCTCTCTTGTGGTACGATTTATCATTGCCCTCCGTATATATAGATAACCGTTGAATTCTTTTAATTGAGGCATTGGGGGCGCTGAAGGAGAGACGGTCGCCGAGAAACGTCGAAAAAATGTACCGTAATATAAGTTGCGCGCAAAAAGTTTGCCGAGAAATATCGTACGAGCTCTTGAGATTGATTGAAGTGATAATTTTTTTTGTTTTGCTTTTTTTGCTTTTTTGTCCCTATTTTTCCATCGAATACGCGTACATATACGGCAATCAAAGATGCGCAATAATAGTGAGAATAAAAGTAAAAAACGATTATGAGAAAGGGGGTGGAAGAGAGAAACTTTACTGATGTAGTCGTCGCGTATCGTCCTTATTCTCATAGAATACTGGTCTGCATCCCTCCCCCGCTCCCTCTGCGATTAATTCGCACTGCTCAACAGGATCGTTATTAATGCGCGTAAAAAAGTTTATACGTGTGTACACACATACACATAAATGAAACGTTATTATGGTCTCACTTAAAAATATTATACATATATACGAAAAATCTCGGATCGGAGTGTCTGATTTTATCGATGACTGGAGATACACGTTCGGTCGCGGTTGTCCCGCTCGTTGGCGGGAATTTCTATATTTTTTTCTTTATAAAGAAAAAAAACTAATCGTGATTAATAAATATATTCACACACACGTAGGTATCTGTTTACGTAGGTATGAGAGACGCGCAAAGATGAAGTAGGAGGGCCAAGTAAAAAGAAGAAGAAGAAGAAGAAGAAGGAAAGAAAAGTCGCGTCGCAGTGGCACAGGCGGATTAGCGATTCCGACTATATGATTTGGTGTGGTGTGATGGTGGACGCTTTATTGCGGGATCTCGTGGTTCTCCCACGGTACTTAGTCGACCATATTGGGCCATAAATACTTGGCGGATGTCTTTGCCTTGGACTACCTGTTACTCTCCCTCGATACTCTAGACAAACATATAGGCGCGCACACACGCGTGCATACATGCACACACAAACACACACACACACACAAACACACACACACACACACGTATGTGTGTGTGTGTGTGCGCGTGTGTGTGTGCGTGCGTGCGTGCGTGCGTGTGTGTGCGCGTATATTAATCTCTGCATATATACTTTCATAGCCTTCAATTATTTCCACGTACGAAGGTGGATCCAAAACTTTTCGGCCCTAATAAAAGAAAAAGAAACATTTTCTTCAACCAAACGAAGTTTATTTTTCACAAGTAGTCTCGACTCGATACACTTGATTCAGCGTGTCTCAAGACTCTTTAGTTCTTTGGAATAATAGTTTGGTCTGATCCAGAACAGGATCGTTCTGGATCGAGGACACATGCATACACATACACAGACATAAGTAACGCCATACTCGATTCATTCATTAGTATAGGTCATACTCCTGTCCTGCTTCCCGACCATGTGCACCGCTCACAAACTTGTCGAATTTACCGCGATCGACCGCCCCGTATCGAAGACCAGCCAGCCAAATGGCCGAACCTCTCGGCACGCCATTTTTAATTATAAAGTGATTTAGATGCTAATGTTTGCATGTTATTAACGCGCATCATGGCGCAAGGTCACGCTCTACTCCGAGATACCACGTATCTATAGAGTTTGCTGTCTCGATATAGATATATTTCTATATCTAGTATCTCTATAAATATATGTATATCTAGTGTAGATACACGGAAAAAAAATCCTGTAAATTTTAATGGAAATCCCATCAAAATGTACTGTGTCTCACATGAATAGCGTCTCTCGGTACAAAATCTTCGATATTTGCTACGTAAAACTCTAAAAACTGCACGCCACGTTCCACACAAAGAACTGTAGGACTATTGAGTTTATGCTAAGCGATCGATAAATGTTCGCAGTGTGAAACTGTAAACAGTAGATGGACCGACTTGCGAAGTTTTACTATGTGAAACTGTTAAAAGTAAACGAGCAGACCTACGAATTTTTGTATTTAAAAATGTTACAAAATGAACGACTTCATTGTAAAATTTTTACACTGTGAAATAGCAAATAATGCAGATAGTGAGTAGCTTTATGTACATCAAGCATCATTATACGTGAAAGCGAGATAGAAAAGTACAAATACAATACTCACTTCGTTTTTTCGTCCTCTTTTCAGCATCAACAAATATTTCACGGCACTTTCTCTTCACTAACAGTTTGTCCTTGTTCACTGTGTGTGTGTCCGTTTTCACATTGATTATAAATAATTTTCGTTTCTTGAAGACACTGCGCAAAACTTTACGCCACGAGATCCAAACAGCACTGAGTAGATGTCGAGACTGAGGGCGTGAGATTTAGGCGTGCAGGTTTAAACGCCTTAACCCCCGAGTTGACGCGGTCACGCGTTTACAGTGCACATTGTAAGAACTCGAGGTACACGCGGTGTACCGCGCAATGTCGGCCGTAACTACTACTGAGCGCTTTGAAATTTTATTCATGTATCACACTAGTAAATTTAAATATCCGTATTAGTATTCAACAACCCGTTATCAAAATATGCTTTGCCCGATTTGTTGAAAAATGACAATTGACTCTGTAAAAATTGAATCTGTACGTATTGAATAATACCGAGTTACGATACAATTTACAAGGTGTACCACTGCAGTTTTTAATTTAAAACTCACACCACATTTTTCAGAAGACAATACCAAATTTCAATAGGATTTAATCTCATTTTTAACATTTGCTTGCTGAACAGTTTTATGGTTCAAATGAGTGATTACCAGTCTAATCTCACTTTTTTTTAAGGTATATATTTGATATATATTTGATTTGTAAATTCGACAATTTACTTTATCGCGGTGATCATTATGATTTTTTTCAGTTTAAATCTGCATTTCCATCGGTTCGAATAGTAAAAAAGCACGTCTAATACATTATTTTTTCCTAAAAGTACTGTACACGATTGGTTTACAGTGTGAAACTGCATTATGTTCATCTTTCCTCAGTAATTTATAAACACCAACTATTAATTTTGACGGATCATTTTTTCCCGTGTATAAATATATTTTATGCGCCATTTGTTCGTGGCCCCACGTATTGCTAATATTATTTATGTTTATACATATTTTTAAATACATTATATAGTATTGACATGTTCATCGTTAAAGATAATAATAAAAGACGGGGCCATTAAAAAAAATGCAGCATAAAAATATTTTCAAAATTGAAATGAAACTCGATTATTTTCGAACGACTAATTAGTTTAGAGTAACCGAAATAATTTAGATTGATAATCTCGTTGAGCGGTATTTTCACGAATTATTTGCAATTTTTAAACCAAAGGCTTGCAAGAATAACGTGGAGATAATGAGATAGTTCGAGGGAGGTTTACTCTGCTCTGACAGACGGACGGACATGACGTTATTATGAGAATTCTTGTCGAGTGGCGAGGATGCGACAGGGAAGCGACGACGGGAGAAAAAGTTGTGCGACGGGAATGATAATGAAAAAAAACAAAAAAAAAATGAATAAGTATCGTCGACGCGATGAAGGAGGAAGAGTTAAAGAGCAGAAACAATAAATGAAAATATCGCGGATAATGAGAATCAATGGTGTGCGCACGAGAATGGAAGCAGTGAAACGATCAAAGAAACTTAATTGGCCAATATATGAGCGAAATCCCGGCGTAATTATTCCGCGGTGAGGCCAATGCCGTAATCGGCCTCGAGGAGAGTACAACGATATATATATGGTGGCTTGTGGCTATATATATATATATGAATATATATATATATAGCTAGCGTCACAAGCGGACAAACACTTTATTGCCCGAGATAATTGATTTAAAGCGATAAAAATAATTTTCGTTGGTACTCCCGTTTACGTTTGCGCGAGAAAAAGCATTGCTTCTGTATCAAGAGAGTGGAAGAGAGAAAGAGAGAGAGAGAGAGAGAGAGAGAGAGAGAGAGAGAGAGAGAGGGTCCAAGCAAGGATAATAAAGAAGAAGAAGAAGGAACGCGCGGTTGCCCTATAAAGTCCAGACAGTCGTGAAGCTCTTCGCCCTCGATAAGAATCGAATTTTTATTACGATCGAAGCACACTCGCCCTTTTCAAATCACGCCACGGAGAATCTTACGCACAACTTCGTGCACACACACATACCTCGGCGCTCCCGTTTTCCTTGCTCTTTTCTTTGTTGTCTCTTTCTCTGGTTTTTTGGCCCGTTTTCTGTTTTTTTTTAATGACTCAGGTTTTTCGATATTTTTTGTTTGTTCGTTTACACTTGGCTTCGCACACACGTAAAATGATTTCCGGTCTGACTGGTCGGAGATAAAGCTCCTGGTAAGTGGTTCGGACTCTTGGCACGTGAACACATCAACGTTCTACGATATATTTTTTTATTTTCATTCGTTTTTTTCTTCTTCCAGTGTTCATATATATTCGATACGGTGATAACGTAATATCAGGCAAACGCGTGAAAAGTAACCGCAGGAAGACGGTATCATCGAACCCTTCTCTTATTCTTCTTTAGCTCCGTTTCGTCTTCTCCCCCTTGTGTGAATTGTGACGTAATAATGATAACAATAATTGCGGGCATTCGGGATTGCAAATTCACTAATTAATTGAATAATACGACGCCCCGGTAGGCTCGCCAGCTGATAAGAAACAAAGTGGTCAATGCGTCAGTGGGGATACAACGCTCGTCGTATCGCTTTCGTTCTGTATTTTTTTTTGTTTTCTTCTTCTTCGACTTCTTTTCGATGATTCGTATATGATGTCGAGACAAAAATGGAAAAGAGGTCCTGAGAAACTGTAGGTGGAATATTTGAAGATTATGATTTATTTGATAGTCTATTCGTGGAGAAATTGACAAATGTTTAGTGGAGTTGGTAAGTGTGTGGAAATTACCGTTAAAGAATATTCATATATTTTGTACACATTGTTTATACAGAAAATTTGTAAATTTTGTACACATTTTTTAATGCACATCATTTGTATATTTTGTATGGCTACGTCACATCTGACCCGACGACAAAATATCCGCGACAAAATATCCGAGGACAAAATATCCGAAAGACAAAATATCCGAAAGATAAAATATCCGAAAGACAAAATATTCTCATGACAAAACATCCGCGAGACAAGATCCTAAATCTCGTCCACCACATCAACGGGGTCGCGCGCAAAACACCTTTGTGGGGTGTGTGAGATAGTGGGGTGGGGGCATAATACGAGCTTCTTCATTGCACTTATTTCTTTATTGTAAAGTTTTTGTATATAATATTAGTTTAATAAAATATTGTTAGCAATGCCACGCAAATATACTTGAATACTATAATAATAGTATGTACTATAATAGGATGTAATATAGTAATATTACATGAACGTTTCTTATGCTCAACACAACGCCAAGTTATGCTTGTTTTATTCACACTCTTTTTTGAATAAACATATCCGTCATATATTAATAATTTTGCTCCCTTCTCTAAACACTTTAAACTGTAGCACTACATACACAGCACACTTTAAACTGTAGCACATACATACACAGCACACTTTAAACTGTAGCACTACATACAGTTTAAACTGTAACACTACATACACACTTTAAACTGTAGCACTACGTCATTCCTTCAAGAAACATTAGCACTACATGCACAGCAGAGAGAAAAACATTGACTGTCTCATGAATCCAGTTGTCCTAGTTTAAGAGTAATAACGTTAATCATAGATTTAATTACCGACAGCGGATATAATATCGGCAGATATTTTGTCTTGCGGATGTTTTGTCATGAGGATATTTTATCCTGCGGATATTGTGTCGTCGGATATTTTGTCGTGGATATTTTGTCGAGGATATTTTGTCGTCGGGTCAAAACGCGTGTTACCATTTTGTATACATTTTTTATACAAATAATGTGTATATTTTGTACACTATTTTCATACAAAAAATGTTTACCTCTGCAGATTTTTACATACAGAAAAGTTGTATATTTATATATTTTCTTGAAATTTCTGTATTTGTATAAGATTTGTAGTATTGTACATACTACAAATCTTCGATAAAATATATTCATTTTTTGTAAAAAGAACTCGTACACAACGTCCACATTTTCTATATCATAAAATGTATGCAGAATATACAAATTTCATGTATAAAAGATGTAAACAAAATACACAACTCTTCTGTATATATAAATCTGCAGAGGTAAACATTTTCTGTATGAAAATAGTGTACAAAATATGTAAATTTTCTGTATAAAAAATTTATACAAAATATACAAATGATGTGTATAAAAAAATAATATATTATATATTATTTTTAATATATAATTCTTAATATAATTTTGAAGGATTAATATAATTTTTCATATATAATATACAATTTTTATATTAGATATTAATTTTTAAATTAATTCGTACAAACATATTAATTCGTACAGAACATATCAACTGTACGTTGATATGTTTTGTACGAATTTGCGTTTATACAGCTTACACGAATATATAAATGTACGAGTTTCACCAATATACGAATATAAAAGTACACAATTACGCGAATATACAAACATACAGATATTTCACCGTTGTTCGATCATTAGTACATGACATTTGCAACAGAAGTTAGACAGCCTTGTTATCTTTGCTAAAATATCGTAACACGGTCGTCTCGAAGGATTTTCGGCTGCTCTTCGTATCTTCTTAACGAATCTTCGCCAAGAATAATTGCAGTATAAGTATATGCATGGTTTTGAGAAGCGCCGATATCTCATTATCATTCACGGGATGATAATGAGGTATCGGCCATTATCATTCATGAGAAATTTTCGCAGCGATGCTTAGGAAAAGATTGACCTAAACTCCCGTTGAAAAAAAAGAACATAAACTCATATTGAACCGCGAGGATGCGGGGCCACCCGGTCAGGAGTGTCTAACAATCGGGAGAGTTCTTCAGACGCTCTCTCAGCGCGTTACAATGTATCGACAGCCAATATACCATCACGTTTCGAACGTTTTTTTTTGTTACTCTCTCTTTTTGTCTTCTCTCTGTCTTTCTCTCGTTTTCTCCGTACGGAATTACGCTTTGAGCATTTGGTAATTCCGGGGAGTCCCACAGCGGGCGCCTTCGAGGCGTCCGAGACGTCCGATCTTTTGAGGAAGAGAGAAAGAGAGAGAGATGGAGAGAGAGAGAGACAGAGAGAGAGAGAGAGAGAGGGAGGGAGGGAGTACGAACGTTCCACTCTCAAGACCCACGTCGATCCGGACGTGGACCGATGATCCTTGGCTTATCGAAACTCGCTTTTGCTCATACATATACCCGCTTGGTTGCTGGCAATCATTTTCTTCGTGGGGGTCAGTTGGGTGCGGTGCGTGGGATCCTACACTCTCTCTTCCTTTCTCGCTCTCTTTCCCTCTCCCGTTCTCTCCCTCCTCTCGTTTCTTTCGGCACGAAGTCTTACGACAAGGGTTGAAAAGGGGTGGATAGGGAAACGTTACAACGCCTCTGTCATGTGCCCCATGCAAATTGTAAAACACTTTCCCAAGAAGGATCTGCGGAAAAAAACAGACGCAAAACCAATAAATTGTTGTTGCTGTTCCGTTTTACGATGGGGCAATGAAAAGCTCCACTGACAAAAAATTGCAGGAACACGGTGCTTGTTTTAATGGTCGATAATGAATTCAATGAAATTTTTGTTCCCTCTTAGGAATTCAATTTGCGTTCGGGGAAAGTTGGGTGTATTTATATATAACGAGGCGTACGCAAATTACGTAACGCAATTTGGGGAGGGGAAGGGGTCCGGCCAAGCGTACGGACGGTCCTACGTACGTGGGGGAGGGGGAGGCCAAGGTTTGCGTTACGTCACGACTTTACAAGTGCCAGAAATAGCAACATTATTTTCAAGAATTATAAAAAACAATTTTTAAAAAAATTTCTTGGGAAAACTGGGGAAGGGGCAAAACCACAGTGCAAATTTTTGAACAGTGGTCAAAAGATCGCAAGTTGATGGAGTTACAGTCACTTTAGTGAGAATAGGTGGCGTGACCGGTTAGGATCCTCAGTCCTTTCAGGTGTAGCATCGTTCACAATAGATGAAGTGCAGGATCTTATTATTTTGTGAAATATAATGACGATGAAGAACCGTCATATCGCCCGACACTAGATGCTTTAACGTAAGTTGCAGTATCCTAGAAAAAACTTAACTTTATATCAAGAAAAACGAAATACTCAAAAACTTATCAACCAATTACAACTTTAAAAAAAAGTTTGTAATTGCAGCGACTAAGGTTGTACGTAGCCGATTAAAATTTTTTATTGATGTTATTGATTACTATTTTTAAAGACTGCTTGAATAAAAGAGGGCCTTGAAAATAAAAATATAAATGCTCAAACCGTCGCCATTCAAGCACCCCTTACGTAACGGAATAAAGGCGGGGGGAAGTTTCATACAGCTTTTATACGAGGCGAGGGGAAGTTTCACACAGTTTTTATAGTACGGTCCTGGTACCTGAGGGGAGGGGGAATCGAAAAATTGGGGAATTTCGCGTTACGTAATTTCTGTACACTCACTAAAGAGTGTCTCAACATGACCTGACATTTTGAATTGCGCGTCATTTTTTTGTGTCGAACATAGACTACTAATCTTTGACAACTGGCGTCAGGAAGTATTGAGGTTCAGTCATGGAGAATTACACGATCGAGCAACGCGTAGAAATTGTGAAAACGCCCAAAAACAATTAAGAGGTTAGGCCACTCTAGAATTTTCGAAAAATCGATTTTTCTTTAATGGTCCCCTAGGACCTCAAAAATGATGTCCCAAAAGATTATGGCCGGGAAAAATCTCAAAGTACTCGGTTTTCAAATTTTAGTACAAGGCCGCCTGGTCCGCAGCGAGCGGACTCAAAACTTCAAACGCGTTTATCTCAAAACTGCATTTTTTAAGTTGGCCGGAAACATAACTCAGACAATTTTCAACCGATTCACTTGAAATGTTGAATATATCTTGAAAAATACATTGTCTATGGCATTACGTAGGATTTTTTTATATTGCATAATTCATTTGTTGTTAACATTTATCTGACAATTTTTTAGGCAAATTTTTCACTTTTCACTTTAGAAGTGCGCTATTTGGCCAAAAATAAATATATCGAAAAAATCCTACCTACTTCTATAGCAGTTATGATCTATAATCGGAACAAAATCATTGGCTCATTATAATTAAAAAATTACACGAGTTTGTCCGGCTCTGGACCCTGGAAAAATGGAGACATCATCGCAAAAACGTTGCACAGCCGCCATTTTGAAATTAAACACTTCGAAAAAATTAATGTATACAGTCACTGATATGTATGATAAAGACCCTTTTTGTAATACGGACTTATATTGTAGTTTTTCTGAAAAAAAATCCCCAAAAAGCCTATTTTGTCGGCCTCTAGAGTGGCCCAAGGCCTTAAGCTATAACAGACGACGTTTCATGGTCGTGTTATATCGCGCCGCGGCGATGTGAATTTGCCATCAAGATCGTGCGATTTGACGCCATCGGACTTCTTTCTTTGGGCTTTGCCAATGATCCACAGAGCATTCCAGAGCTCATGAAAACAATTGGACGCACCATTAATGAAATTAGCCCGCAATTATGTCAAAATGTTATTGAAAATTTCCCCAAAAGAGTGAACGTTTGCAAACGGAGACGAAGCGGCCACTTATCGGATATTGTGTTCCACAAATAACCTCGATGTTTGTACTTTATATTAAAATGAAAATATTCGTACTTTTCGTATACATAATACGTTTTATTAATAAATAAAAATGTCAGGTCATTTTGAGACACCCCATGTATATATGCACATGTGAATGTTGGTTCGGTGTGTACGTCACATCGTGTGCTGCAAAGAGTTGTCTCGAGTTGTCGGAAGAATATTTCTCTCTTAATCTCGATCTTGGTCGTCGTCTCTCTCTCTCCCTCTCGCCCCATCTCTCTTTCACTCTCTCTTTTTCTTTCTCTTGTCTCGTGAGTCTCGCACCTCGTTCGTCGACCCTACAAACTCCTGGGAGGTTCGTGACTCTGGAGACGCTGCTGTCTTGCCGTGTACACGTCTCTCACTCATCTTACTCATCCTCTCTCTTCCTCTTCGTTCGCCTTTTATCATCCCTCCCTTTCTACTGGCACTTTCCGAGCTTCTCTTCTTCCGTAGACTCGATTCTCTTCGCAGATAAAGGAACGAAAAATAAAAATTAAGTTGGAAGACGGAAGAATGGAAAAGAGAAGGATGAACCTGCGAGTGTTGAGTAACGCGTGGTGGCATTTGTACGCGCAACATGTGTGCGTGTCACTCGGCCAAGATTATCAACAGTAGACAAGAATCAAATGGTCGCGAGCCACAGATCGCGTCCTTTTAAACCATTCCTCCACGTGTTGTCCTCCTCTACTCGGATTACCCGAGATTATTCGTTTATCCGTGTATACAAATGGAGAAAAAAAAATCTTTCTTTCTCGAGTTGTTGGTCGCGGCCGAACACCGAGAAATTATGATTCCGGGTCACCTATAGGTGTCGCGGCCTCGAGTCCCTCAAATACCAACCTCCGAAGACACGAAACTTTACCTAAGAACTTATATCCTCCTCCACGTGGACACTCGTGAAAACCTACGCCCCGTGAGTCGTTGATTTATTAGCGGCTGCTTCTCCGTGTATATGTGCATTGATGTCTCCTTATATATATATATATATATATATATGGGAGCGATTATACGACCCACGAAACTTTTGATTTATGGACAAACAGCTCGAAATACGTCTCAATTATAAATTATCTCAATCCTGTTGGGCGAGGCGGGAAGAGAGGGGGGCATGCAACAATGAAGCTTTCTTTAATTACAAGTTTCCTTTCTACTATTTCGTGTATTGGTAAAATAATAGTTGAATAAGTGTAGAGGGAGTTTCAGTTCGTAATCCAACTTTAAACCGATATTTAGATTACATTTTTTTACCATTCTTTATGATTGCTATAGTTATTAATTAGCAATAACTAAATCATTATATTCATTATAACTGATTATAATCATTACTCGAGTAAGCATTTCTCTAAGTAAAATTTATGTTTACGAATATGAATGGAGGAAAAAGAAAATTTCATGTGGAGAGCTTTCACAATTACTTTCAAAGATATTATATTTATTAGTAATAGTAATAGTAATAGTATTTATTTCACGGTACACCCTGTAAGGGTGTTTACACATATACTCCCTCTCACTTTCTCTTCTCCTTTACACTGATTCTTACAATTTATATACATGTCTGTGCGTTTTCGCAATGTTTTTATATATCGGCATTTCTTTCTCTTTGTACGACCTGCTTTGTCAATATTTCAAATTCTTGTACGTACGCGCGTATCTGTTTGACCAACTTATTCCTCACTAATCCCTCTAGATATTAGATTTATTATATCATATTACATTTTAATATGAGTTTTTTTTTAATTCCCAGAGGGAAAGACCTTTGAAAGTTATTTTACTTTGAAAGACTTTGGATTTATTATATTATATTTGAATATTAATATTTGTGACGTTTTCATTTTATTGAGTCACTAAGAAAATTATGTTTTATCTAATCCTATAAATGACCATGTGTGTATTCAACCCCGTGCCGAGAGCAATCTCCTCCAGTAGTGCATCTTAATTGCATTATCTATTAATGTAACCCCTTAATCTATAAATCGAAAATAGTTAGCGAGAACTGTATCCTGTATTTTCAGAACCACTGCCTGTACTGTCGAATTATTTGTGTTGGCAGAAAAAAAGGAAAAGGGGCTGTTAATTTGACAAGGTTGGACTTAACGTATTTTAGACACTATACGAAAGATTTTACCCGTCAACTGTCGATGTGTCGCCAAAGTAATACAGTCTCTCATCCGATCTCTTATTCGATGCTTAAATTGTGCGCTGTTCTCGTATATTATATATATCTGGCTTGGGACAAATATGAAACACTGTCTCGAGAAACGCGAAGACAAAGGAAGAGAATGGAAAGGGATATCTCGCGGTGACGAGGCCTATCTCGCCGCGACGCCCTTTCTCTCTCACCCTAACGGTGCTTCTCGGCAACCCTATCTCGAATCTAACCCGGTGGGGGCAACCCCGCGAGCATTGAACAATTGCTGGAAAAGTCGGAACAGCTCGAGAAATGGTCTCGCGAGTCCTCACGACCGCTCTTTAGAGGCCTCTGGAAATTTCTATTCCACGTACGTGACCGCACTCCCGGGCTAAGCAGCGCATGAATTACGCATATGCGCAAGGTTTAGATCTCTTGCTCGTGCGTGTACACGGGAGGACTCTTCTCGTGACTTCCCGCAATTTTCCTGCGTCGACGATCGTTGTCCTCGTCGCCGTTATTTTTCCCGTTTTTTTTTCTTCATGTGACGAATCGACGTTTTACGCTGGCAAAAAAAAATTTCATTTAAATAGGATCTATTTAAATCAAATCAAAAAGATATTTTTTAAAAATTGTTTCCGCTATTCTTTTCAAATATTAAATACGTTCAAATTGAATAAATGAAGATTCGATTCAAATAAATCTTTATTTGCTTACAATGTACTCTGTAAATTGAAGTGTACTATATGCATAAAATATTTCATAAACCCAAAATGAAATAAAACACTTAATTAAGAATTTTACCACGACGATTTTTTATTGTAATTCGTCATTCCGTGACCTTCTGAAATGATGTTTTTCGAAGAAAATATTTCACCTATATGGAATCGAACCTAGAACCGACCTACTCATTGCTACGCACGCTGCCCCAATGCCACCGAGTTCTTGTAACATTTTGGTTGCATATGTGGCATAAAAGACCCAATCAATTGTTTTATCGAATAACATGCATTCGATTTTTGAAATGTAACCTATATGTATATATATATATATAATTCCTCGCTCTCTACCCCACACCCTTTTGATATGTGTTGCAATAAAGACAAACCATTAGTTGAATCAAATCGAAAAATGGTTTACTCTACGAAATTTCTATTCAATAAAAATTTTAAAACAATCATATAGATACACTTAGTGGATTCAACTAAATTGTTTCTTGAACAGAGAAAACCGTATCGCAGATTTATTATATCAAATAAATTTTGATATCAATAAATAAATATATTTGAACTCAATAATTCCAATAATGGAATGCAATAGAAAAATTTGATTCCACGAAAAATCTAGTTAATTCAATTTTTTTAAATCAAATAGCCGCGGTCAGTTAATTTCAATATAATTTTTCTGTCGGTGCATCAAGTCGAGTAACAAACTCCATTAATTTGGAGCCACTTATTTAAAAAAATTGAATATACGGTGCGAAAGAAGTTTTTTGCAAACTTTATATCGAAATACTTGATTGATTACTCATGTTGATTGGTTGGATGAATCAAATAATTTTGGATTTCAATTCTGAAGTTTAATAATTTTTTGTTCCTCGTTCTGTGGACTCTAAATATATGTAAGTCGAGTCTAAATAATTTGTTTCTCTCCAATACATATAGTGGCACGGATTTCGAAAAAAAAGATAAATCCAAAAAGACTCGCTTTTTCCCAAAACTGCATCACGTGTAATGATAATTGTATTAATTATCGTTTTTATTATCGTCGCGAGTAATGTCGTGTTAATTGAGCGGAACAAGTCCAAACGAGGGGGCTGCAAAGCGGACCTGGTTAACGGGCGGAGTAACAGGCTGGAACAAAGCCCCCGTTAATTATCCCGCACTCTGTATACAGGGTTGTGCAGTACAACGGGAACGGGCCATTTCCTCGTTTCTCCCGATCCTCGCTAACCTGTTGCTCTCCTTTCCCCCTCGTAGTTCTCGCATTTATATTGCTGCTCCCTACACATTTGTACAACAGCAAGTATATTTGTGTACTGCGCCTGCGACGTGATGAGATTCCTCGTGTGGGCCAATTGCTCGCTCCTTTTCACCCCCTAAACACGATCGGTTTGTCACGCCACCGCCCCTGTCTCCCGAGACCCCAGCACACGGATTATTTATTTATACGAACCTAGAAAAAACGTCGTAAAAAGACGGGTACTTACGCTCGAGGGTAGGTCATGCACATAGTGGCGTATGCCTTTGTAATTAGCTGTTATTGCGTATTGACGAATATGATATTGAAGTTTGAATCGTTGGAATGAAACGATACTTCTCCGTTATTTTTTAATTTCCTTATTTTTATCATCACACGAAATCTTTTTCTTGTACATTTTTGTTTGTAGATTGCTGCATAAGTTTGGTAGAAAATTGTCGAGGAATTTTTATAGGTAGAAACGTCCAAGCGGATTTGAAAGAATTCAGAAAAATTAATTTTCATTGCATTTCAACGATGCAAACTTCAATTTCATTGACGAATGACAATTTGCTCGTAAATACACACGCGTTTATTGTTCTATTTGCAATCATTATATACGAGTAAGTACAAAAGTATTTTTTTCTAAGGCCCGTACAAGTTTTGGAATTTTTCTCTTTGTTATCAGCCTTCTAACAAGCAACATCACCTAAGTGGCCGCCGTCGATTTTGTTGATATTCGTACATGTGATAAAGCACTGAAAACTATTAAACACGTATTTTTTGTTATCTGTGGAAAAACGGTTTTAAGGGGGGAAACCACCTCTCAAAGAAAAGCGTATCGAAGGGTGGTTTTGCAGTTTCACCCACGAGCAGTCCACCGATCTGCATAAAACAAAAACCAAAATCCTTCTCATGTGAAGCGAGGAAAAATACACTATAGAATAATTGAAAAAAAATAAGGGGTGACACGCTTTTCTTTGAGGGGTTGTTTCCCCTCTTAAAAAGGTTTTTCCACAGATAAACAAAAATGCATCTAATAGTTTTTAATGCTTTATCACATTCAACACAAGAGTTTCAACAGTATCGGAGGCGGACACTTGACTGATGTTCCTCGTGAGACTGAAGGCTAATTGCTTATTAATTGGCACAACTACCGAACGTGTCTCGAAATTTACTAAATTTGGCCACACGTGAGTAATAATTCATTGATATACAACATTTTTTTGCACATCTTTCTCAATTTCCAAGTGTCAACAGTGAGCAGTGCCAAAATTAATTTGAGCAATAGTAAAAAAAAAAGCTTGATCGCATTCCAACGATACGAACTTCAATCTCATAATATATTGGAGTATTTCATCATACATCTATATCGATGTGTTTTTAATACACTAAGTCACCAAGAGTGTACATAAATAAATAAATGCTCAATACATTCACACTAATAAATGTGTGTGTGTGTGTGTGTGTGTGTGTGTGTGTGTGTGTGTGTGTGTGTGTGTGTGTGTGTGTGTGTGTGTGTGTGTGTGTGTGTGTGTGTGTGTGTGTGTGTGTGTGTGTGTGTGTGTGTGTGTGTGTGTGTGTATTGAGAACGAGCGATCAGATCGCCAGGACGACATAATTTATAACTCGTGCCTGGCTGCGGGAGAGAGCCAACGTATTTCAGTGTTCTGCTCCTGCGTATTTCCTTTATCTCGATATATATACGCACATGCACGTACACCTACGCGCTCTCACGCGGGCTTTCGCCCGTTCACAAAAACTCCATTGGCATATATATATATATATATATATATATATATATATATATATATATATATATATATATATATACACATATATATACATATATATATATATATATATATATATATATATATATATATATATATATATATATATATATATATATATATATATATATATATATATGTATGTATGTATGTATGTATATATGTGTATATGGAAAAAATTCGTGTGCTACTCAATGCAAAATGCATTCTTGGCACCAGATTCGTAACAGTCGGAAAGGGACAGTAAATGCAACGTGTGACACTAATATTTAAATGACTAGAGCCCTTGGGGTTACCAGCTCTCTGAGAAGAATATATATATATATTAGGGTGTGCGGAAAAAAATCGATACTTTTTTTTTCGATTGCATCCACCAAAAAAAGGTGAATTAAGGTAAAAAAAGAAGAATCCTCGAAGGAGAGCTCAAAAAAAAATTATTTCGAACGGCGCATTGCATTTGAATACTTTCCATAAGAATAACACAGGAAAATATTGGCACTTCTGAACGTCGTAGTAAAACTCTTCAGAAAAAAATCTCACAAAAATGTCATTAAGATATTCTGATAGAGAATTGAATTCCCTACAAAAAAAGTTCCTACGAACAATTAGCTTAGAACAACTGTTCAAGTGGTATCACTGTCTGAAATTAAATTTTTTATTTAAGCGACGTGCGCGCCATGGCACACGCTGCGAGTGATTTTGCACTCGTAGTGCAAAATCACAAGCATCACACTAAGGCCACGAACGGGAAACCGCTACATTTTCCCCTCATTTTGGCCCCGAATCAAGATCTGTCACTGCTACAAAATTTCATTCGTTATTGCAAAGTGAATCCTGTAGTAGGGGAGGCTGCCTCGAAAAAATTAGCTAGTCACTTGTGGTACTTTAACGAGAAAATTATTGCTTTGTCGTTTTTTGACAATGCTGTGCCGATAAGTGTGAAGGCAAAAATGGTACAAGCTCTGCAATCTCGAGAAAAATCCAAAAATCCTTCCGAGTGAGTAATTGTTAAAAACAATGATTGGGAAATGGTATTGAAAAAATACATAAGCGATTTCGTCACTCAAGAATCCTTATTTCTTTTCCAGCAATTCAATTTACCTTATGATTTTTTGAGAGTAAATATTGAATTATGGCCGGAAAATGCCATTTATTTAAGTTGCTTAGATTTTTTTAACCCAAAAGTCGTTAATAACGTAGCCGAACGTCGTGTCACTTTGATAGAAGCATATAACGGTTCATTAACAAAAAACGAAGAGCAGCTACAATATTTATTGGGCGTAGTGCAAAATCATCGACAGAAATACCCTAATTGCAACAAACAGACTCTTAAGAAAAGGAACGATGATTATCAAGCATTATAATGTAAAAACAAATTATTTTATCTTATTAAACCAAATTAATTGAATAAAACTTTTCGAAACACGATCAATGATGGACGTCGTTTCTTTTATATTTCTTGTTGTACTTGATTCTTTTTTGTATCAGAGAAATATTTTGAGAACGATTCCATGCAAATTGTATGTTAGAGCAGAACATTCTCTACAAAAAAAAACCCCAAAAAGTTTTTTCGTAAAGCGAAAAATTCGATTTTTACAGCCTTTTGAATTTTTTTTTTTCTATTAATTCAATTTCAGACAGTGATTCCACTTGAACGGTTGTTCTGAGCTAATTTTTCGTAAAAACTTCTTTGTTGGAAATTCGTTTCTCCATGAGAATATGTTAATGACATCTTTGTGTGATTTTTTCCTGACGAGTTGCACTACCACATTCAGAAATCCCAATATTTTCCTGGGTTATTCTTATGGAAAATATTCAAATGCAATGCGCCATTCGAAATAATTTTTTTGTGAGCTCTCCTTCGAGGATTCTTCATTTTTTACCTTAATTCACCTTTTTTTGGTGGATGCAACCGAAAAAAAAAGTATCGATTTTTTTCCGCACACCCTAATATATATATGTGTGTGTGTGTGTGTGTGTGTGTGTGTGTGTGTGTGTGTGTGTGTGTGTGTGTGTGTGTGTGTGTGTGTGTGTGTTTGCGTGTATCTGATATTACAATCAACGTGCGCGTTTTATCCTGAAAACCGCGACGCGGATGCAATTGTCGTTTATCGTCGCACCCGGAATTTACGGTTTCGTCTATATACATACACACCCACATATATGTAAGTGTGGGTGATGTATGTATGTATGTATGTGTGTGTGTTCATGTGTGTGTGTATATATATAAATATATATGAATGTTTGTGTGTACCGTAAACGCTCGCGATACGTATATTTTCTCGGGCTGGAGTGCATTTACGGTGAGCGAGACTCTCTGATTCGTGTCGCGCTGGTACTGTGCAGCATCCACTAAGCGAGAAAGAGAAAAAGAGAGAGGAAGATCGAAAGTCACTCTTCTTTGATATCGTTCAACCGACGAACTCTTGCACGTTGCGGGCGATTCATCAAACCGTTATCGCTCGTTTATTTCGCCCTTTTTCGACACCTTTTTCGCGTATCAATATGTGTTCGTCCGTATGTAATGTACAGGGAATTATATCTATATACATGTGTGTGTGTGTGTGTGTTTGTATAGATGAATGTACTCCTGAAAGATAACCAGTTCGAAGTTCTTCGCACAAGTCTTCCTTTGCTCTCCTTCTCTCTCATTCTGTCTGTTTTTATTTCTTTCTGTTACTTCACAAATCACAAATCTCCGGCGTATCTTGATCTCCTCGCCGGGGAATAAAAAATTATGGGGATGCCGAGTAAATAAGTGACAAAGCGAGGAAATGATTCAAAGTCTGGACGTTTCCTCGCCTTTGAATATACGTATATATATATTTTTACTCGTATGGATTTTCTTTTAATGGTATTTCAACGTGACAAGAGGTAGCTAGAGATACTGGTCGAACGAAAAAAAAAAAAAAACGCAACACCTATTCTGAAAAACAGTTAGAGTTTTTTTCATTCTGGATACGATACATCGAATCTCGAGTCCGATAAATCTCTTTTGTTGGGTCTTTATCGTTATTTTTGCACGTCTTTATGTGTAGTCGATAGACGATGATGACGAAGAAGAAGAGGGAGAGAGCGATGCTAATTACGTGGCAGAGGGATAATCAGGATAGGGCCAAACGAAAGGTGGGTGATCCATCATCGCGACGATTAGCGAACACATATACATTCACACACATATACATTCATGAATGCATGTATGAGGGACGATGATGTTGAAGACATTTGACCTGGAGGGACATCCTCATAGCTGCCTGTTGTCCCCATACTCAACATCGTCCTGTCGAAAAAATCAACGATTCATTTTTGTTAAAAAACATCCAAGCACTGGCCTCAATGTAGCCAGATGAGCTGTGACAGACAACTTTGCGAAGATGTGACAGATTCAAAATGTCCTTTTCCCTGTATTTGTTCTTTTATTGTAGCGCGTGGCCGGTGTGGGTGCACAAGAGACGCATTGCCCTCCAGTCCCCGACAAGTTGTTCCGATCTATGTTCTGGCTCACGGAGCAATACACGAACGATTTTGTATTAATGAGGGAGATCCGAGCGGGATGAGTGTGTCCCACGGCCAATAGCGTTGTTCGCCCGAGCACGCCCGTCTATTTTCAAGTGACACCGGATCCATCACTCGCGTCGTGCTCCGAACTTACCTTTATGTGATTTATATTTTTTTCTCCGCTGGCTCATCTGTGTATTGAGGATGTTGGGTGGCTGATCGATCCAGCCTCGAGGACTCGAGGCGTGGGCGATGTTTTTGGCAACCTTTGTCTCGTGAGCCAATCATCGGGGAAAATGCTGCTAAAAGTATATTTTAACAACCCGTGGCTTCTCTCGCGTCCCGAATTCGGTCGCGTGGATGATAGAAATTTTGTCTAACTACGTAGTAAACGCTTGTTCTATGCGGGTGGAGAAAAAAAAATCGTTTTCCATATAGTTCGATACGTACTCGTGCTCGCGAGAAAGGGGGAAGAAAAAAATGAGTCAGACGATTATTAAAGCTGATGAATCTGTTTTTTTTTTTTTTTCATTTGTTACCATAAAATAGGGTTACTTTGAACAGGTTTTGAAAGTTTTTTGTAGGTAACTTTTTTTTAACATTCTAAATTTCAACTGCTGCTTTTTTTGCGAATGCATAAGAAAGTCAAGCCCACCGGCTCCCCACAATTTTATATACATTTTTTTTTGAAGCGTCAAAGTAACCTCGAGTGTGGGATTTCTTTGACAAGGCAATGAAACTCAACTTTTGTCAAAGATTAAGGGTTACTTCAACATCACTTAGATTTAAAAAATGTATATTTCATTTAAATTAATATTAAATTAATATTTTATGCCATGAAATTAAATGAAAAACAACCATTTTTTTACAATTAAATCATCATCTTCATTAAGGAAACATTTTACATAATATCAAGCCTACCCAGGGTACTATTATAGGCAGTTAATCAGTCTTATAATTATCATTGAGATCAAAATTAACTTGAGCAACATTACAATCAACTTTAGCCACAATACAATAAACTTGAACAACAAATTTAAGCAAGAATGGAAAAAAGCTTGCCACGCACACATTTAAGCGGTATTTTGGCACTCTGTTAAAGTAGCCCCAAAAGCTGTCAAATTCACCCTTAATGTCAGTTTAACCCTGTTTTACGGCACTGCACTAAACAGGTCCTTCATGAATGCTGAAAGAAATCACCCGCCCTTGTCCTTTTAACAGGAAAATTATTTACTCACAGCTACCCTGCGATAACGCACTTTCCGAGCAAGCTCCCTTTCTTCTTTTTTTATTTATCACTATTCGAACGCGATAAATTCTCCCAGGGATCGTTGACTTCGGTGTACACGAACGTTCCAATTTAGACAAAATTTATAAAAAATGGTCAATATGCAGAAAGTAACGGGCATCTCACTCTCATCGTCTGAAGGCATCGATCTCGTATCTAAAAATAATTCGACTCTGAATTCGCAATTAATTAGCGCACTAAAGTGTATGAAAAAAAACCCAAGAAAGGGGGAGAGGGAGACACACAAAGAAAGAAAGATAGAAGTGGCAAAAAGAGCGAAAGAGAGACGGAAGGAGTCTCAAAGATAAATCCGAAAAATCGAGTCTCCAGTATATGTAGCAAGGCTCCAGCTGCCCGCGAGCCCCCTGGCATTTTCGGTATCCTTTTTTCATTTCCTCTTTTTCTTTTTCTCGTTCTCTTTCCTTTTTCGTACTTTTTGTCGTTAATTAGCCATATTTACAGGAATAGCCCCTCGTTGATCGCGCTGATCGATTAAATTCGCCGTCGCATCCGCGAGCAGACATCGCACGCGGATGTCGTCGCGTCTTGGGCTCGCGTACGCGAACTTTGCGCCTCTCTTATGCGATATTAAAGCACGAACACACATATATATATATATATATATATATATATATATATATATATATATGCGTGCGTGTGTACATCTTTAGGAATATATGTGATATCTACGCCCTATACCTGAAATCGATATCCGGCGATTTGTCCGTGCGGGCGCGTTAACTCGCCCGATAAATCAGCCTCGTTATGCCTTTTTGCTCGTGTTGTACATGAACCTGTGATCCCTCCCTCCCTCCCTCTCTCTCTCTCTCTCTCTCTCATTCTCTCGTGTTTTGTGTCTCTCTACACGAGCTTGTATCCTCGGCTAGATTGCCGCGACCCTGGTTAACGGTAGTTATTAGCCGTTGCCCCGGTATAATCCTTGAATTAATTATACAAATACGCGCATGCCACATTATATGCTTATGTATACACGCATATTTGCATACACATACGTATATCGATGTATATGTATGTATGTATGAAGAAAATCGAGTGGACCCCCGCGCTTGCCGATTGGTTAGATCGCAAGTCTCGAGGTCCTGTCAGTTTGGCACACGACCTGCGAGACTCCTGCATAATATATTTCTACACACACACACACGCGCGCCCGCGTAAGCACGCATATACGTACGTGTATATGTAAATTATATATATTTAAGGACGGCAAATATTCCGCGTGTTCTAAGAAATGGGCGGGGGCGCATTGTGATGTTTGCTAAGGCGATTCCGTCCATTAGGTTAATGAGCACCTGTATATGCGTGTTACCAGCTTCGATATAAGCGTATCCATAAGCATGTCCGCCAAACGCTACATAGCCGCGTACAATAAATGTGTGTATAATCGTACGCGGGTCCGAGGACTGGCATATTTTACGGTGGGTACGGGTGTGTGTGTGTGTGTGTGTGCGTGTGCGGGGGAAATGAAATGATAAGAAAGCAACGCGCAAGTTCCTAATTTGCAAGATTTCTTTTTGTTGTTTTTTGTTCGGCATTTGAAAATATTTTTCGCAGTTGGAGAATTCCGGAGTTTCACTGATTTTTATAAACTTCGGTCTTCGTCGTGATATTTTGAAATGTAGAAAGTAGGAGCGCGAATTAAATGATCCGCATAGGTACACACGTACTTTGGACATTTGCTAGAAACATTATAATCCCCGAAAGAAAAAATGGCCAAATTTACCATCCAAGCTAGCTCCGGTTCGCGTTTACTTCTTTTCACTTCGATTATTTACCTATTCCAATATTTGTCTTATTTCTTTTTTTTCGTAATTATTTTCAACACTCTAATAATTCATTGAAATGTTCTATAAGCATCAAAATATCCAATAAAATAATGGCAATATTCACTGTCTGAGCCACTTCCGGTTGCCGTCCACTCTTTTCTCCGTCTCTTCATTTCATTTTATTATTTTATATGAATTATTTTTAATTACATCCAACCCTCGAATAATTCATCGAAATATCATATTTATTCGGTCTCAAGCTATATTACGTAACCCCGTCGTATTGTTGTCAATTTCTTGAGGGGAGACGTAATGCAGGGTGCTCAGAAAGTGCGACGTGACAGGATAACAATGAGGGAGAGAAAATTTGGTAGGGAGTGAGAGAGCAATTTCCTGGAATTTATTCGAGATGAATTACATTTCAAATGACAATGGACCTTTACACAACCGATCGATGAAACGCAAGGAGAATGAGAATTATCCTGACGAGGACGTTGATACGTGTTTTGGTCATTTCCAAAGTAGACCCGACAAAAGCGTTTTTGCGCTTGAGAAACGCTTCTAACGTTTCGACAATTTTGTCGTAATTGAATTCGGAGTCTGTAGCCACGACAATTTTCCATATATATCCACGAGGGTGTACCCGCGAACGTTTTTCGGAGCATTTAGAATGTCCAGATTGATCATTTCTATAGAAAGTTGGCGCTCTGTTCTTGGCAGACGTCTCTCGCATACACGTTTATTACTGCCTTAGTGACCCCTCACCCCTTTGGGCACGGTACTTTTGGATTCTCGGCTATATAAGCCTTTTTTCCGTTATAGTGATATGTACGTACTCGCCTATTGTGCGATTTATCTCGTTCCATTCCCATTTGGTATGCCAGTTTTACGATGAAGTAGCTTGTTCGAAAAACGTTGAAATGAAATCCTCGTCCCCAACAAATGGATATAATATGCGTTAGGGGAAGTCGGGGCAAGATGATAAAGCTAAGGTCATGTTCAAATATCACATATTTATTAATTTTTCCATTTTCGAAACAAAAAAATCAATTTTTTATTTGTACGACACAATATATATATTTTCAATTAAACCTGTATTTTTCCCATCTTACCCCGTATGCGGGGCAAGATGAAACAACGGGATAATGATGGGATACGAATTATTGTCATCTTTCGCATTTAAAAGTGAATTTATTATCAATACCATCAATTTGATAAACCAATCGTCTAAGTTCTGCCGGATTAGTCCGCATAATATTGCTTCCATATCATTTTGATGATTTGTAAGTTCTTTTTCATCTCCTGGTAGAAACACCGGTTGAAGAGGAACCAAATGCTTTACTAGTTCCATTTCACCCTTTCCAACGTAAATAGTGGTACGTTGTAAAATATTCCGGGTTTGCGATAGCTTGTTTTCATCTTGCCCCATTAGACGGAATTGACGGAGAATTGACAAAAAATCACGCAATAACCTTGAACATTTCTGACAAACTGTTCTTATTATATATTAATTATTAGTACTTTAATTGTGTTTACCTACCTGTCTCTAATCAATATCAGCAACTCAAATAAACTGAAACGATGTAAAAGTTTACCAAAAATTACATCGTTTTGTTAAAAAATCGATATTGTTTTCTCACTCGAGACGCGTGCTTCCACTACAGTTGATACTTTCACATTCATTCACCTCACAACCGCCTCACCAAACTCCAACGGGAGTACTGTGCTCGCACACACTGTTTCGTGGCTAGGCTTATGATTCATCTTACCCCGCGTATTCGGCTTGCCCCGAGTTCCCCTATATATAATATGGCGAACAAGGAAAAAAATTATATATGATCACGTTTACTATGAGTGCGTTGGCGGTTTTTCTTTATTACGTCCATCGAATGTCAAGATCGAGACCGCAAATCTTCGGTTGAAAGTATTTGTCGATTCAACTTGATTTTCGAGATTTATTCAGGATACCCAATTAGAATGGGACACTATATATATATATATATATTTCTAATGTTAGAATATTAACATATTAATATTAATGACCATCACTTATCTGATTACATAATAATAATGATAATAATAATAATCTTCCGGTCTTCAGGAAGATCGAGCCTAACTTACCGGGAATGTTTTTCAGCGCAAACTGAGAAAGTATGTTTCCCGGAGCAATCAAAGCGGATAATAACAACGAATCATATAATTAATTTATAAAATAAATCATAAAAAAATAATATAAGTGCATGTATTCCCAAATGGAATTATGAAAAAAAATATCGTTTACCAGAATATTATTTATACTCGAAATTTTGAGACACAAAAAGAAAAAAATTATTCTTAATTCGGCTTTAAGCAAACGAACTTTATTTGCACACTGTAAGAAAATCCATGGTATTTACAACAAACGCCCGTGGTAAAAGAGGGGATAGTAAAATTCGTTATAGTTTATTGGTACCGCAATCATAATATAGTTAACACGATTATAAGCGAAAAGTAACCCTAAACATGCGATTTGGGTGGCGTGTTTGACTATCTATTATTCCCGAAATGGTTATTCACTATTGTAAAAGGTCTGGCAATATAGATATAGTTAATTCAGTGCTATAACAAAATCGGGGTACAAGTACTAATGTATACAGTACGTTAAGTTTTGTTCAGTCATACTTCTACTATTCTTTTCAAGTTTGTACAATTCATATGGTTAACATTAACGTTTTTCGAGTATTATCTGTTAGAAGACATTATGAAAAGTGACTAGTCGAAACAATTATAGTAAAGTTTACATACAGCGAAGACGTAAATCATTTGCAGTTCGAGCAACCGCAGCTTAATAGTTTAAGAACTACGCATGTCTCACAAATTGTTACATGGTATGTTTGTTGCATTGCACAAATAGGATATAATTTCAACACTTCTTCTTGTAGTCCATCTTCTGTTCTTGTAGGACACACATTAACTATGTATTTAGTAGGTCGTATCATATAATATGCTATAAATCACTATTTTATTTTGGATTTATGAAATATTCTATGCCTTTAGTAGACGGGCATTGATGACTTGTACCAACACTTGAATAACACACCAAATACGCATATAGCAGGTCGTATCTTATAACATCGTACAAATCGCTATAAACATCGTCGCAAATCACAGGCAACATTTTTAATCAATTTATATATATTTCAGTTCACTATTAGAATTTTGGGGAAGTACTTTTCTTATAGTATCAGGGAATATCCATTTTATCAAAACCTACCATATTACATAGCATTGAAGAATAAACGTATGTTTGTATGATTGATCGTTGCGGTTAACATATGTGCATAATTTACGCAACCGCTAAAATATCAATAAGCAGTACTATACTTTAAGCAGAAACTATGGCTATACAATATTATTGTCCCCTCAGGGAAATATCATATGTAGTATATAAAGTGCATACTATATTTTATAGTAAAAATATTTTATAAAAGTATAGTATTATATAAAAATTTTACAATTTTATAATGAAAATTTTATAAAAATATAGTATATAATATAAAATATATAGGGAACTATAAAATATAAATATGGTTGAGGACACCATACATTTCTCTCCGTGTATCGTAGGAGTCCTGTGCAGCTTTCGTTTTGCAATAACGCGAGAATGGCACATGGGAAAGGAACGAAGTAAAGGAGAAAAAAAATAGACGGAGCCTCGTCTATACGTGTGGTCGTTGTTTTATTTTCATTTTTTTTGGGTCAACCATTTTTTCACG
>OZ023323.1:32969031-32979031 GCA_964007375.1 Ophion obscuratus
TCTAGATTTCGAATGCCTTGAGCGACCACGCAATATTCACTGCCGGTTACAGCTTTCGCGAGGTTAATTTCAAAATTATAAATCACTAAAATTCATAAGTGAGAAGTGGACGAAAAAAACGACTTTCTAATGAAAATGTGAATCTTTGGGATACTTAAGGGGCTATATCAGTGTGACACTTAAAAAAAATCGATTTTTTTGCCTTTTTCGACAGTTTATACTCTCAAGAATATCATTATCATTTATATCAATATCATTTTATCTTGCAAAAATCTTTAAACGCGTTTTTCACGAAATGAGATTTTTCAAAAATGCTGACATTGTAACTCAAAGAGCAGTTATCCGATTGACTTGAAATTTGAACTGAGTAGTCTTGAATATATTTACTCTACAATGACGTAGGATATTTTTGATTGGATGGAAATTGACGATATGGAATTGAAAAAAACTACCATTGTATAGGCAAGAAGACAGCCTTTTTTCATGACTACGCCATTTTGTTAGATTTTGATATTTTTCGAAAATCCTACGCCATTGTACAGGAAATACCTTCCAGTTAATCGACATTTTTTCTTTCTTCGGTTTCAGCTACTCAACCGGCCGGAATCATGTCAGCAGTGGAGGAACTTATTTTTTACTTTTCCGAAGGCAGCGCTTAAGTCGCTTGGATCTCAATATTTTTCTATGAAAAAATGATGTAATATAAGTCAAATATAGCCAAATATATTCTTAAGTTTCCGAAATATTTAATTGAGTACTTTTCTTCCACAAAAAATCTCGAACATCACCCAAATTTGCAGCGTTGAAACTGGTATTGCCCTTTGGGCGGCCTCGAAATATTTTTTGACGTCTCGCAGCTTTCGCGACAAGTTTTTTTTTCTTTAAAGAAGATACTCGGTTGGTGAGAAAAAGGAAAAAAAATTGTGCTATCCTAATATACATATATATTCCTTAAAATTATCTGACATAAATATGTAGATGTGTATTTATAGTTCGTGTATGTTTATCACTTTCAAAATGTAAAAAAGAAAATGTATCATTACATTTCCAGCAGAGAAAAAGTTGAAAAACATAGCAAGTAAGGTAGAATACGAGCGAAAAAAATCAGCGTTGACTCTCCCGCGAGTATAAAGCATATAATCCGTAGAGAGCATTAATTAAGCTCGTAGTCATAATACGGCGTGTATGTATACTTATATACACGGATATATGTATGTGTATATATATGAATTTGCCCTTTCTCCGTGGAAGTTCGAGCTCGAAGTCGCCAGACTGTTTAATACCCGAAGATTCCGAACTCTCCGCGCTTTGGATTTATTCGCGTGGAGAGAAAATCGCCTCTGTAAATCAACGAATCGCACAATGAGTGTATAATGACGGGTGGGCAGGATTGTTGAGTATTCGAGCCTCTCGGTGTGGTGTAAAGGAAACAGGGGGGTGTCCGACACTGGAATGAGAAGAGGGATAAGTCTAAAGAGTCGAAACCACGCGAAGGAATATAATCGCGATGAGACATGCCGAAAAGGGTGAAAGATAACCGGATGGGTTTTGGCGCGTTGAGATGAGGCAGACAGTTCCGAGACTAAACAATGGAGTGCACTCTCACTCCCACTTTGCGACGCGGTAGCGCTTCTCTTCCAACCAACTTCTGCTTTTGTCACACCGCACACACATGTATGTACACATATTTGCGTATGTGTGAGCAAAGGATATTTTGAAACTTATGCCTATGTTACTTCGGCTGTCAACATATTTGGTTCCTTTGAGGACGGTCCGTTGATTACTTTGAACGGATTGTTCAGTTTGGCGACTGGGTGGGCCTTGAAATGGCGTTTGTGTAAATGTAATTATATTAATTTAATGGTGATTTTGGGGACGTTGAAATTTACGTAATGTAGAGTATGCGGACAGTATATATATATATGCACCACGGTCTTGTGGAGGAAAAAAAATCAAAGAAAAAATTAACGAGTCTCGAAAAACATTTTTTTTTAATTCGCTCTTCTTTTTATTCTTTTTATTTGAATTCTTGAATTCTTATTAATTTAAATTGAATGTTAACGTAATCATTTTAATTTTGTTTGTTAAAGAAACACTCAATAGGAAAATTGGAGTGACGAAAGTTAATAAGTAAAATTTATGACTGGCACTGAAACGGATTTTACTTGTGCGGTAATTTCGATCAAATTTTACTCCATTTTCCAACTTTACATTTTAATTTCAGTTTAATCAATAATTCGTCACATCATCAGAATTATGAAGGCAATGGGAGTCCTTCCGATTCAACGTTTCTCGTGCTCAATTCATTTACAAATTAAGATATTGATTGCGATCAGAATTTAATTATTGCAATTGTAAATTAAGGGGATTTCAGAAGAAAGGGAGTCTTCGGCAATTGCATTTTTTTCATATCCGAGTACTTTGATCATTTCATTATCGATTGCAGACGAAGTTTAGTAAATAATTATATCAATATTCTATATTCATTATAAACCTATTGAGATGTCCTGTAAACAATTTTTTGTCGTAGCAAAATTGTTCAGAAATCTAGTTATTAATTTTTCCATAAATTGAGTCGGTTACGGCTAACTATATAAATTATTAACTCAAATACGGTCATCAATTGTACATAAAGTTCAGTTAGTTGGAAATGGTATTAATTATTAATGTAAGGGATATCCTGTAATCCATTTCTCGTGCCAAATTTACGTAAAAATTGTGTGTTTGGTGGATTATATGGACCAACACATGGAAAATACTCTTGAAAAAAGGGAATAATTTGTTTTTGTTTCTCAGTGGATCGGAAATAACACGATCAATATGAGAAAAATATAATCAGTAACACGGCAACGGCGGCAGGAGCGGAAATCGTATAAAGTAACATTTTTCGGGGCGAGGAGATCTCGCTTATTCTTGACAGACAGAATCGCCCAACAGAATCTGAATTTCAAGTAAGTGGCTGCATTCTCTCTCGTGTGCACACAATAGGATTCCTTTTCCGCCTTTGTTCTTCGCCTGTCTCTCTCCCTCTTCCAATCCCCTTCCCCTCCTTCTCTCATTCTCTGCGAATCGCACTACAAGATCTCGCCCACTTGGGATAATTGCGTCGAAGACGCGTGCCATGATCAGCTTGTGCACCGTGTAAAGTCCACCGAGACAACTGCTAAACCACCACCAATCTTTCTCCTCCTCTCTCTCTTCCGACTCGCACGATCTATTTCGATCGAGCCTCTCGATATTTCTCTCCTCCCCCTCCTCTCTCCCTCTCTATCTGACTCTTTCTCCATCTTCGAAATTCCGTCCCCTCGCAGCTTCGATCTGATCATTTTTTATCTATTACAAAATTCCAAATATCTCGCAAAATAAATGCAACTCGTTTGATATCGCGGTGGATTGAAAAGGATTCACACATCTCGTTTTTCTCAAACGACTCTTCGAAACAAATGGCGTTACTTTTGCAAATTGTTTTAACCCATATTTTCATGTTAATATTGATATTAATAATCGATGTTGATGGAAATCCCCAGGGCATATGGAAAGAAAATTAGAATAGAAAAAAAATTATAAAAAATATAAAAAATATTTTTTATAATTTTATGAAATATAAAAAATAAAAAAATAAACAATACTTTTTTCACCCAGTGTGTATATACAGGGTACCCTGGTGTGAACGGATAATTCTAAAACTGTCGATAGGTCAGATCATGTCTTACTATATGCTGAAATTTCAATTTAGTAAATGTCCCACGGTTTCCTTTTGGCTTTTTCCATGCCATTTCTACAAATGATAACGTTTTTTACCCGGTTTTTTTAAAATACTCTAGGTTATTTGCTTTATCTAGAAATGTATTTTTTTTAACCTTAAATGTTAAGGAAACTTTATGAAAAAAGATCTTATGCAGAATTTTCATACAAACCAATTCGAACATCTGACTTTGATAGCCTGCGATGTAAAATAAAATGTACTACTCCTATCGTGCCAGTTACTTAAAAAAGTTGCTTAGTTATTGTCGATTCATATTATTTCTAGAAATGGCATGCGAAAAGGCAAAATAAGATGATTTTTTTCAAAAAATAACATCAAGTCCAAAATCTCGAAAATCGGGGGCTATTACTAAACTGGAATTCCAGCATATAGTGGGACATGATCTGACCTATCGACAGTTGCAGGTTTATCAATTCATAACAGGACAGTCTGTATATATATATATATATATATATATATATATATATATATATATATATATATATATTTATATTTATATTTAATTTTTCAATTAAAATCTCTCCCATCGGAGCATCTAATTGTTGTGTTGCTGTTCATGACATTACCCCTAGTTATATTTTAGTAATTTATACAGCTTTCCACCTCTCCTATAACGATAATGATAATAATACAAATAATAATAAATACTATCTCCTCGGGGAAACACGACCAGCTGAAAGGCATCCTGTACGGTGAAGCATGGACAAGCGTATTTCGTAGTGAAGTAGAAAAAAGCTCGACGAACGAACACGGCAAGGGAGGGGGTGTGAGCGAGGGAGGGCCGGAGGGGGAAGATATACCGCGCGTACAAAAGGATCGAGCACAATACCGCGCAACTCGACTTCTATTCTCTCCGCACCCTATGTACCCACACGTACGGGGCAAAAAGGAGGAAAGCTCTCGGCGGTTTTGCGCCTGTCCGTAACCGCCCTCTGGTACTTTATATCTATATATATATATATATATATATATATATATATATATATGGGCATATATTTGGTCGAGAATTCGCTTCCTCGGGCTTTTTGTTGTCCCATTCCTTTTGGTTCCACGACGCGCTTCCCTGGAACCGCACTGGGACTGATCCAAAATTTACCTAAACTTGGAGAACCTGTCCAAGAGCACTTCCACATTCTTCTCTTTCTTTTTTGTTTTTACGCTTTATATGTGAAATAAAATAAAACAGAAATTTGTTGGTCACTTCTAAAGAAAATAATTTTCAGTGTTTATGAAAAGTGAGAGATTAAGAAAAGAAAATAGAAATTTGTTTCGACACACCCTAATGCATAAATAAAGTATTTTTCTATTGTATATTTTCAATACATTTTTATACTGTACATATTGAATCAAATTAAATCAAATTTTTATTTTATTTCATTTTATGTATACAGTATAAAAATGTCTTAAAAATATGTCATATACATGGTTTATATATATCAGGGTGTGTGAAATCAAATTTCGATCTTTTTTCCTGGGGGTCTCACTTTTTTGTTGAAATGGGACATTAATTCCCCTAAAAGGGAGCAAAAGAAAATATAGTTATCTCCCACCTCTGATGGTAAAATTTGCTATGATTTCACGATACCTATTGAAAAAGGAGAGCCTTAAAGGGTGCCTAATTATTTTTTATTCGTTTTCGTTTATCAAGGTGCCCCTTGAATTTGTTTTTCCCCTTCCCCCCTTCAACTTTCGTTTTTCGGAAAACAGAGAAAACTCTTTCTGATTGTAATCTAAAGTGAAAAACCCAAAAAAAATGTTACTGATACACCCGAATATATGGGTGCGTCTATGAAAGCGTGGAATATATGTATATATACATACACATGTACGTATATAAACTATATATACATGTTGTCCTGTTATGAATGCATAATCCTGCAACTGTCGATAGGTCAGATCATGTCTTACTATGTGCTGGAATTCCGATTTAGTAAAAGACCCACGGTCTTTGAGATAAAAATCATCTGCTTTGGTTTATTGCATGTCATTTCTACAAATGATAACTTTTTTCAACCGGTTTTTTAAAAAATACTCTTGGTTATTTGTTTTATTTCGAGAAGTCTTCTTTTTAATCCTAAATGTTAAGGAAACTTTATGAAAAAAGATCTTATGCAGAATTTTCGTACAAACCGATTCGAACATCTGACTTTAATAGCCTGCGGTGTAAAAAAATACAGTACGCATATCGTGCCAATTACTTTTAAAAGTTGCTAACTTATTGTCGATTCATGACATTTGTAGAAATGGTGTGCGAAAAACCAAAAGCAGATGATTAAAAAAAAATAACACAAAGTCCAAAATCTCGAAAACCGTGGGACTTTTACTAAACTGAAATTTCAGCAAAATAGTAGGAAAGGCTGAGGTCGATAGAAACACGGGTCACATGAAACAAGTTAATAACTCGAAGATGGTTTATTAATAGCGGTGGGGGCCCAAGGGGGGAAGGAACTGCTTTGCATATCGGCACCTGTCGCTTAGTTCACGCCGCCGCTCCGAGAGCGTTAAACATTTAATGTAGGTGCATCGCTTTTTCGACACAAAAAGTAAGTTTTTTTATTACTATTATTTTGCGTATTGCTACAAAACTATAGTTCCTTCTTCAGCGTTGTTTACAATCATTACTGTGAATATCCTAGTGAGTTTATTGTGGTCATCACCTACCTACAACATTTAGGTTCTTTGTTATTTGATAAATTATTGGAAGCGAGGGTATGGGGGCAGTTGAAACAAGCGGTTCGGGGTCAATTGAAACGTGTTTCTATTGACCCCAAACAACATTTTAAACGCAAGCAAGTCTTCCAAATCTTGTTTTTCTTTTGGATGCCAAGAAACCGTTCGAAACTACGAACCACGGAAGCTGCAATCTCGAAAATTATAAAAAGGCAAATGAAGATGCCAAAAAATACATGTAAAAATGTAACTCTTGAAACGCTAATTAGGGGCAGGAAAAAGAGAAAGTCAACAATATACACCGATACCCGAAAAAAAAAAGAAGAGACGAGAAAAGAGACTGAAGAGGAAGACCGCAGAAAACAGGCTGAGAGGGTAGAAAAGAACCTCGAAGACTAAACAAGTCGGACCCATTTAGAACCTCGCTAGTAACAAAAACTATTCTCTGACTGATTATTAGTAAATTAAAACTAGATGAGTAAAGTAATATTGAAGCACCTCAATATGCCTTCGGTGATACCAAAACTGGAATGAAAAGCAATAAAACCGATTATTTTAATTAAAAGTGTATTTTATTCACACAAACATACTTTATCACTTCATACACATCATTAACAGTACCTGGGTTTAGTAGAAACATCAGTTCAATGAGCTGGAAACACATGTTTCATCTAACCCAAGAGTTTCAATTGACCCCGACACAGGGTCAAATGAAACGTTTTCCAAGAGTTTTTAAATACCTTCTACCTAAGTTCAGGGCATAGTAGAAGCAAAATCAATAATGCTATCATATAGCCAGATAATCTAGCTATAATTTAAGCTCATTACCAAACAGATAAGGTATTAAATGAAATCGCACTAACCGATTTTCTCAAAAACGTTCCAATTGACCGCAGCATCCCCTAGGTCATGATCTGACCTATTGACAGTTGCAGGATTATCCATTAATAACAGGACACCCTGTGTGTATATGTGTGAGTATATATAAATATATATAGTGTATGCACGTACATACATCAATAGAAAGCCGAAAGAATAACAAACGCGTGAATCTGAAATACGTGAACGATGAGTCAGGGATTCCCCGTTCTTGTTGGAGCGTGCATTATCTCGTTGTTGCAAGCTCGTTTGAGTGAGAGCTTCTTCTCATCCGGCTCTGGTCTTCTTTGCGCCTCCTCTCCTCGATCTTCTCCGAATAGCGTTTGTCTCAAGACGCGGTTCTCGTATAGGCGCGCGAGAGGTCGCGGAGAGTTCGCGTTGAGCCCACAAATGCAAACTGGGATGAGCAAAAAGCTCTCTTTCTCTCTTAGTCTTAGACTCTCTCTCTCGATCTTGCTCGTTGTGTCGGTGCACAAAAGTCGGCTGAAGATGGTGAGAGTATGCGCGCACCCCACGCCACCGCCGCCGCCAACTCGAATAATTCACATTGTCCGTCGGGAATGGCGATGTGTGCGGAGCACAGTCGCTCTCCAGGGCTTTCTTTTGCCAATTATTTCGGGACGCGGCGCGAGGAAAGAAAGCCCCCGGCAGGGAGAATAGATCGCGCGATTTTCCGAGGACTAATTTAGTCCCGCGTCTCTGTGCTACCTCTCTCTCTCTCTCTCTCTCTCTCTCTCTCTCTCTCTCTCTCTCCCTCGCTCGCTCTCCTGTTGGAATGGCAAACTTAACGGCTCAGCAGGGCGTAACGATTCGACGATTAAATAAACGACGGTATAAATGAGTTTTAGCCCTTTGTTGATCGCGCCGTTACGGCCGCTGAGTATGTGCTCTCGTTTCTCGCCTTTCGTGACCGTGCGACGGGAATCCTCATAATTTTGTCATGTCCGTCGGCCTGTCACAGCGAGGCCCCCCACTCCCTCCCGAGACTCTTTAGCCACTATTCCTGTAACCCTTCGCCCAAAAAAAATACTTGCGAAGAAATCATTAGTTTTTGAATGAGAAAAAAAGGGGCACTTCTTTTGGGAGAAGCTTCCGCATTCACCGTTTTTTTTTCGAGATACTGCTCGCGTAAGTGTTGAAGGAATTTAACGGATGAACTTAACATTTAAAATGTTAAGGGTTATTAAAATTCTTCATCTTCATATAAATTCATTTAAAATGTTTTTAAATAAAAATTATTTTCAACTGTTACATTAATTTAGCCATTCATAATTTGTTACCTGATTTAATTTGACATGTCCAATGTTAAAGAAATTTAATCATGAATTAATTCGCAAAGGTTGTTTTTTATTTCTTCAAATTTCGAGACAATATTACAATTTCGCAGATTCGCGAGCGCTCACACTGAAGAAAGCAATTACTTTGGTTGACTAAATCTGTCATAGGGGAATGTCAACGAAGAGTTTATTAAAAAATAGAATACTATATTATTTTACGAATCGGTTATATCATCGGACCCAGTAGATACTCGATATAATAATAAACTTTGATGTTTCATCTCCGCTGGCCACCAGGACACGGACAATTTTATTGATCGAAGGGATTTCTTTTTGTCCATACGACACTTTAAGCAATTCAATTGATTAAAAAACTCTTACAGGGGACTTTTTTACGATAGTATGTACCTTCCGGACGAGAAATCAATCGAGAAGACGAAGCGGTAATAATAATTCCGCGCGCGCCAATAATAAACTTGATTCTCGCCGTAATGAAAATTCTTCGATCTTCCTCGCATCGATTTTTCTTCTATGCAACAATTTATGTACGTATAGGAGCTGCCTCGTTATCGTTTTGTCGAGCGGGAGATGGAGAAAGAAATCTCATTACTTTGCCCACACATCGTTCATCTTATTCTCGGTTTTTTTTTGTCTTCTCTCTCTCTCTCTCTCTCTCTCTCTCTCTCTCTCTCTCTCGCGTGCGCTCTCTCTATGTTTTTTAAATCCTCGTCATTTTTGTTTTTCTTCCCACCAATCTTTGCCACATTCAAGAGTCATTTTCCTCCTCGGTCTTCGATGTATACATGTCTCGCTATCGTATACCTTCTCTCTTACGTACTTTCTTGCTCGATGCACTCTCTGAGATCCGACAGACTTTTGCTCTATTTAATTCCTTACATATACGTGCATCTCTCTTTCTCTCTCTGGTACTCCGACACTGACAATCCGCGAAAGGGAAAGAGAACGAAGAAAGAGAGAGAGAGAGAGAGAGAGAGAGAGAGAGAGAGCGAGGTAGAGATAGGAATTACGAACGTGATGCCCAGCAGCAGCAACAGCACCTTCTCAGGCCGACGAATTAATGCTCCCGGTGTTCGTGAATCCGCGCTCGCCCATTCATAACGCGAATGTTATTAGCGCAGATCGCAACTCGGATAGTCAGGCCGTATACGCGGGCCTCCTGTATGGACCTCGTGTGCTCTATACCTCGTCGTGTGGTTAAAATAAAGATGATGAATGCTCGCGGTACCGTCCTTCTGCACCGTCCTACTTCAACCCTCTTCTCACCCCCTTTGCTTTTACTCCACCCTTTACTCTTTACCGTCGTACTTTGACCCTCTCTCTCACTCTTTCCCTCCATATATATACATAGATACATACATACATACATACATACAGACATACATACATA